>QXTE01000120.1:213146-249002 GCA_003942145.1 Platysternon megacephalum | reverse complement strand
CCCGGGCTAGCACTGCTCGGACCGGACTGGCACTGCTCGGACCGGACTGGCACTGCTCGGACCGGGCTGGCACTGCTGGGACCGGGCTGGCACTGCTGGGACCGGGCTGGCCCTGCTGGGACCCGGCTGGCACTGCTCGGACCCGGCTGGCACTGCTGGGACCCGGCTGGCACTGCTCGGACCCGGGCTGGCCCTGCTGGGACCCGGCTGGCACTGCTGGGACCCGGCTGGCACTGCTGGGACCCGGCTGGCACTGCTCGGACCGGACTGGCACTGCTCGGACCGGGCTGGCCCTGCTCGGACCCGGCTGGCACTGCTCGGACCGGGCTGGCCCTGCTGGGACCCGGCTGGCACTGCTCGGACCCGGCTGGCACTGCTCGGACCCGGCTGGCACTGCTCGGACCGGGCTGGCACTGCTCGGACCGGGCTGGCCCTGCTGGGACCCGGGCTGGCCCTGCTCGGACCCGGCTGGCACTGCTCGGACCGGGCTGGCCCTGCTCGGACCGGGCTGCACTGCTCGGACCGGGCTGGCACTGCTCGGACCAGGCTGGCACTGCTCGGACCCGGCTTGCACTGCTGGGACCCGGCTGGCATTGCTCGGACCNACAGGACTCTCTGTTACTTCCCTCTTTGAGATCATTTGCAGCTGCACTTTTCCAAGTCCGAGCCCAGCCATTCTCAGGCTGGTTCGGCTAGTTCAATAGGGCGATTAGCTTGTGCTGTCACTAATTAGTGCTAGGCCCTTTCTGCCTAAAACAGCAGCAGAGCCTCCTTGAAAGAGTCCAAACTCCTCCTGGCTCTCCCCTGGGAATCCCAAAGCGGTGTTCAGAATAATGACCAGCGAGTGAGCCCTGGCTGGGGTTTCTTGGGGTTTCTTCTGCAGCAAAGGCACAAACTAGAAATGCTCCCGGCTGAAATGCTGGTTAAACAGCCGCTGCCCAGCAACTCGTGCAACCCAAATCATGACATTAACGCTCGGATAAGGCATTGGCTGCGTGGCTCATACGCCTCCTCCCCTGCATTCCGGTCTCACTCCACTAGCTGCCTGCCGGGATTCGGTGGCAGAAACATGATTACAAAGAAAACGAACTCCGGTGCCTTTCTATTTTAAACAATGTCCCGGGGTTCTGGTGGATTCCCCCTGGCTGACGGGATGTTTTCTAAAAGCTCTGCGGTAGGAAGGATTTGGGGGCAGGT
This sequence comes from Platysternon megacephalum, assembly GCA_003942145.1. Lineage (NCBI taxonomy): Eukaryota > Metazoa > Chordata > Testudines > Platysternidae > Platysternon > Platysternon megacephalum. The sequence continues at coordinate 247,805 of QXTE01000120.1, read as the reverse complement.
CTCTAGGCTGGTCTAGAGGAGGGCAGGAGATTCTCTCTCTAGGATCCCTTCTGGCCTTGGAATCTCGGATTCTGATGTCTCCGCTTCCCGGGGGTGGGACACGCGGAGCGGGTCTGATCTCCGGGGGGAGCAGGGATTACACTGGGAGCGCTGGGGCTGGGACTAAAAGCGATCAGCTGGATTCACACCGCAGCCCGCTCTGCCTTCCCGGGCACCTGTGAAATGCAACAGGCGCTGAGCTCCAGGTCCCCTTTCCACACGCAGGGGAGAGGAGTGGGGGTGGGGGGACCCCCGCCTGTCCACACACAGCTGTCGATCAGAGCGGTCACACCTGTCAATCGCGTTTGGCATCTCTAGCGAAGGGGTGATCGCGGTGCGGCGGGGGGACACCGGAGCGGGATTTCTGCGAGTCCAGTGGCTGTGAAATCAGCTGCGCCGTAACGCAGACGGCTCCCGCCCCCGGAGGGCCCCCGCAGGTACCCGAGCCGCTCTCCCGCTGCCTGCAGGGCGGGGGCTAGTTCTCGGGGGCGGCCCTGACGTGGGAGTTGATGTCACGCCATATAGCCGGGCGGGCTCCGGGCTGGCGGGTCCCATTTCAGCACCACGCCTCGCTGAGCAGCTCCCGGCGCCCAGGAGCCGCTACCCCGAGGATTTCCCCGCTCTCCAGCCAGCGCGCAGCCGGGACCCAGCGGACGTGGAGGTAGCAGGCGGCCTGGGCTCCAGCTGGCTCCGGGGCCCGCCCGAGAACCGACGCCCGTTGTTACATGCCAGGCAGGCAGCCGGCCGCCCCTGCCCCTACGGACCCCGGCTCGCTGCGCCACCAGCCGCCCCGCGGAGCCCCGACGCCCCTCCCGGCCTCCTCGCTGCGCAGAGACCCGCTCCCCGCCGGCCAGGGGCCATGAACCGCTCCCAGCCCGTCCCCTGGGCCGGCGCGGGGCTGGGCGGGACCCTGGCGCTGCCCCTGGGCCTGGCCGCCTTGGGCCTGGCGGGCCTGGCCTGCAACCTGCTGCTGCTGGCGGTGCTGGGCCAGGAGCTGCGGCGGGGCCGGGGCTCGCCGCCCCTCGCCGGGCTGCTCCACCTCTGCTGCGCCGACCTGCTGCTGCTGGTGCTGAGCGCCCCGCTCCGCCTGGCCGCCGCCTGCAGCCGCGCCTGGCCGCTGGGCGGGCTCCTCTGCCGGGGCAGCGACTGGCTGCTGCACGCCGGGCTGCTGGCCAAGTGCTTGGCGCTGGCGGCCGTCGGGCGAGCCCGCCTGCAGCAGCGCCCCGGCCCGCACCCCGGGCCCCGGCCCCGGCTCCTGCCGCTGCTGCTGCTCTGGCTGCCGGCGCTGGGCCTGCCGCTGCCCCTGCTGCTCTTCAGCCGGCTGGAGCCCGGCCCCGACGGGCCGCGCTGCCTCTTCCAGCCGCCGCCGGGCGCCGCCGGCTTCATGCGGGTCTTCGGCGCCGCCTACCCGCTGCTGGCCCTGCTGCTGCCGGCCGCCTTCACCGGCGGCTGCTACTGGCGAGCCCGGCGCGCCCGCGGGCCGCCCCCGCCCGGCCCCAGCACCCGCCTGCTGCTGGGCCTCACGCTGCTGTTCCACGCGGCCTGGCTGCCCGCCTGGGGGCTCTGGCTGTGGGGCCGGCACGGCGGGGCGCGGCCGCCCCCGACGGCGCTGGCCGGGCTGGCGCAGGCCGCGCTCTTCCTCCCGGGCGCGCTGGGCCCCGCGCTGCTGCTGGCGGCCGCCCCGGAGCTCCGGGCCGGGCTGCGGGCGCTGGCCCGACGGGGAGGCCCCGGGGCGGCGGAGCGCACCCAGGCGCTGCAGGAGGCGCCGGCGGCGGAGAAGGAGCTTCCCGACGTGCAGCACTTCTGGCAGCACCGCAGGACCACGGCGGCCGGGGAGGAGAGCGACCCGGTGCCCTGGGAGCACCAGGGCACCCCCTGAGCGGCTGCCCGGCCTCGCCCCCGCGGGCTGTCCTGCGCCCCGCGGCCTGGGGCCGGATGGCAGCGAGTCCCCCGGGCCCGGCATCCGTGCGCGGCTTGTAAGCCCCGGGCCTGGGGCTGCGGGGCGGGGGAGCTGGGCGGGGGTTTGAGCCTTTCCGGGGGTGGGGGGGCAGCGGCTGTTCGCCCCGCAAAACCCGCCGGGCGCAGCTTCGGCCGCCGCAGATGTTGGCAGCTGGCGCTGTCCAGATGCGCCTCGCCCCCGCCCGGCGCCGCGGTGATTCCCAGCGGCAGGAGCGTGTGTCGCTCCGTCACCAAGACCCAGCCCGCCCCCGACTCTGTAAATCCCCGGCCAGTGGGTCCGTGCCCCGGGCTGGCACTGCTCGGACCCGGGCTGGCACTGCTCGGACCGGGCTGGCACCTGGGACCCGGGCTGCACTGCTGGGACCGGGCTGGCGCTGCTGGGACCGGGCTGGCGCTGCTCGGACCGGGCTGGCGCTGCTCGGACCCGGCTGGCACTGCTGGGACCCGGGCTGGCACTGCTGGGACCGGGCTGGCACTGCTCGGACCCGGCTGGCACTGCTGGGACCGGGCTGGCGCTGCTGGGACCCGGGCTGGCGCTGCTCGGACCCGGCTAGCACTGCTGGGACCGGGCCGGGCTGGCACTGCTGGGACCCGGGCTGGCACTGCTCGGACCCGGCTGGCGCTGCTCGGACCCGGGCTGGCGCCTCGGACCCGGCTGGCCCTGCTNTGGGTCCGTGCCCCGGGCTGGCACTGCTCGGACCCGGGCTGGCACTGCTCGGACCGGGCTGGCACCTGGGACCCGGGCTGCACTGCTGGGACCGGGCTGGCGCTGCTGGGACCGGGCTGGCGCTGCTCGGACCGGGCTGGCGCTGCTCGGACCCGGCTGGCACTGCTGGGACCCGGGCTGGCACTGCTGGGACCGGGCTGGCACTGCTCGGACCCGGCTGGCACTGCTGGGACCGGGCTGGCGCTGCTGGGACCCGGGCTGGCGCTGCTCGGACCCGGCTAGCACTGCTGGGACCGGGCCGGGCTGGCACTGCTGGGACCCGGGCTGGCACTGCTCGGACCCGGCTGGCGCTGCTCGGACCCGGGCTGGCGCCTCGGACCCGGCTGGCCCTGCTCGGACCCGGGCTCTGTCCCCTGCAGCCGGGATTCGAAGCGGGGGGGGGGGGGGGCGGGGGCTTCACCCGGTGTGTGTAGGGGTGTAAAGCCGGGGCAGGGGAGGGGTCTAAACCCATGGGGATGTTCCGAAGGGTGATCCGCCTTCGCTGCCCGCAGGGATCGGGGCGCTCTGCTCTCCAGGGAAGACGCGGAGCGGGGCAGCTGGCGGGGGAGCTGGGCGGGCAGGTTCTTTAGTGACCAAGGCAATTCCTTGAGAATAAAGGGAATTAAAGGGGCGCGCCCGGGATTTCTTGTTACTTGCTTGTGATCCCCCAAGGTGTGGGGGGGTGGGGGGGGCGGTGAATAGGTGAGGGAGAGAGAACAGAAGGTGCTAACGGGAGGCTCTGGCTCCCTGGGCTTTACCATCAGTGGTGGAAACAAACCACCTCAGAGGTGTCCATGGACAGCAGCAAATGTACCGAGCCTGGCTTTGCCTTCCCGGCCCTGGGTGTGACCCCAGAAAACACCGGCAAGGCAGGACTGGGGCCGGGATCTGCCACAGTGAAACCAGGCCGGCAATAAGGCGCCCATTGTAACGGGGGTGATGAACCAGGAACAATTGGGGGGGGGGGGGATTCTCCAGCACTGCCAGCTGTCAAATCAAGATGGGCTGTTCTTCTACCAGCTGTTTTGGGGCAGTTATCCGGCCTGGGCTATCCAGGGGGTCAGACTAGCTGATCACGATGGTCCCCTCTGGCCTTGGGGTCCAGGCCGAGTGATTTTGGGTGGCTCCGTGTTGGGAATCAAACCCAAATCAAGACACTCGAAGTGGTCTGAGCCTTCCACATTTGCAGAGCACCTTTGCTTTGACAAGCCAGCCCCCAGGAGGTATCTCAGAGGATGGGTCTGCACAGGATCAAAGCTCTTTAAAGAAAGGTGACAAAACCCTGGCGTATTTTCACATGGATTAGCTGGTCAAGGTGAACCTAGTGGGCACTTCGGGGTTCCCCTCAGTCAGTTAGCACATGTTCAAGTACAACTTGCTCTGTCTACACTAACACTCCCACACACAAACTGTCTTTCTGGAGCATTCACTAATCCAGGGGTTCTCAAACTGGGGGTCGGGACCCCTCAGGGGGTCGCGAGGTTATTACATGGGGGGGTCACGAGTTGTCAACCTCCACCCCAGACCCTGCTTTGCCTCCAGCATTTATAATGGTGTTAAATATACAAAAAAGTGTTTTTAATTTATACAGGGGAGGGGGGGTTTGCACTCAGAGGCTTGCTGTGTGAAAGGGGTCACCAGGACAAAAGTCTGAGAACCCCTGAACTAATCAGTCCTATTGCTAGTGTCGCTGTTTGGAATTCATAAATGTTCTGTGACTATTCCAAGCCAACACTGCTGGCGTATGGATGTTTTCATTAACGATCCCACGTTGGTGTTCACGACTCAAGAATGGGCTGGGGGTAGAATACCTGAATTCCGCTGGATCAGGCAGCTCAGATTCACAGCTTTGTGTCTCCGTGAATGTTAAAGGTTTCATAGGCAATCTTAGTAAACTGAAGATGTCGTAGTTGCAAAATCTGTGCAATCTTCCCACCGGGATATGACCAGTTCCATATGTATCTATGTATTTCATTCATTTCAATGGGCGTTCGGTGCATAAGTACCTTTGAGGCTCTGGGCCTTAGGCTCTGGGCCTCGGTTTCCCTACGTGACTTATTTAAGGGGGCCTGTGAGAGAGCTGGAGAATGAACCCGAATCTCCTGAGTCCCAGTGTCGTATGCACAAGACCAACCTTCTCGTGACTGGTGACTTTCATATTGCTCTAGATTTCTCTCCCTCTGGCCTCAGATAAATCTACACTTAGGGATAGGGAAGAGACTAAGACCTGGGTAACTCCTGAGTATCGGTGAATTGGTTCCTCTAGTTCCAGTGCAAGCGTCTGGGAAGCAGAACTGGGGAGCCGAGGAAGGCCTGGGATGCAGCCTCCTGTTCTTCCCCCAGGGTTGTATCCTTCGGTCTGGTCCAGCTTCAGAGCACGTCGCCTCTTGAGTCTGCGAATCTTCAACGATAAACGAAGCTACAATAAAGCTTTACAGTCTTGTAAGTTGTTTTGACTCTTCGTCCTCCATTGTACGGTAGCAAAGAGGCCAGTGTGGCCGTGTGGTGTTTTGTTTTCCACGTGGAAATGCGATCAGAGTTCATAATAATACTTAACACTTCTGCAGGGCTTGTCACCTGCAGATCTCAAAGCAATTTACGGAGGTGAATAAGCGCTACTAACCCGGTGTGAGAGATGGGGAAACTGAGGCACGGAGCAGGGAGGTGATGAGTAAATGACAAGGCTGGGAAGAGAACCCTCCTCCTGATTCCTCCCCAGTGCCCTGTCCATTGGACCAGGCCTTTGGGGTAGGAGCCTGGTAGAGCCAGCGCGCAGCCCCTAAGTCCTTGCTTTGGCTTCTGCTCCATGAAGAGGTTTAGCTTGTTCCTCAACTTGGTCTGTCGTTATGACGGGCACAAAACTGGTGCTGTAAGGGTGCTTCCCCTAGGAAAGCAGATCCTTGTGCTGCCTCGGCCTGGGAAATTCAGGGATTCATTTCTATAGTGTAACTTTTCTGCTGCCGGCAGGGTGGAGCCGTCTGAGTTCCCGGAAATCTGAGAGCAGGAATATAACAGTGCTGGGGGGGGGGGGTGTCTTTTGGGGACCAGCCCAACGCTCTTCACACACACCCCAAATCCCCACAGACTTCACCAGGAGTTTGGGTGCCCAAGGGATGCAGCGCCGGAGCTGCTCTCAGGCTCCGAGGGTGCTGTCCTACTGAGAAGCCCCCTCCCCATTCTTGAACCCCATAATCTTGGGGCTCTGCTCATCTGTGCATTCAGATTTGCCTAGAAATTCACGAGGTCTGGTCTACACCCCAAGTGTATCACCGTAACTAAAGGCGTGATATTATACTGATTTAGTTAAACCAGCATGTGTGTGGACACTTGTGAACAGGCTGGCCGCCTCCTATGCACCCCCTGGTGGTCTGAGGTCACTGTGCAGGTGGCCTGCCTCAGTTTCCCCACTTCTCAGGGCTTTCTCAGTCAAATGACCACAACACACTCTTGTCAGGTGCAGCACACCCCTTCTGGGGGCTGGATTTATTAACACTGCGAAATCATTCCCCAAGGAAAGTTCTCAGAAATCCCCATCATGTTCACACTCCCAGTCTCTTCCCCACTGGGTGTCTCCAGGGCTTCTCTGCCCGGAGCCCTTTCCCCTGGAAGCTGAGGGTTCCCTGCTGGCATTCGCTCACTCCCAGCAGACTCTGTAGTGAGAGAGAGAGAGAGCGAGGGAGATCCTAAGCATCGTCCCTCCCCAATTACAGCTACAGGAGCCCACGGGACTCCAGCTCCCAGAGACGCTCCGTTGCCAGAGTCATAGGCCCACACTTGTCTCGCAGCGGTGCACCTCAGTGGTAGGGCTTGTGAAGTTGGGGCAATGTCAGGCTGGTGTATGTAAGAGGCGATTTCGGTCCTTTGTCTCCTCCGTGGAACGCCAACCCGAGGTGAAGCACAGAGGCCTGCTGGAGGGGTTTACGGACGGCAGAATTACCCAGGCTGACTCAGTTCCTGCAGCCTGGTTAGAGCTGCCTCTTTGACTCCTTAAATGAGCCACAGCTGGTCTGGCTGGGGCCTCATGGTAGCAATTATCAGGAAGTAACTGACAGCTTCAGTCTCTGGATCCAGCTGGAGCGGGAGCAATTCCTTACTCTCTCCAGCCTCAGGTAAGAACTTCTGCCTTCCTGAGATAGGGCCGGGAAGGAGAAGGCTCCGTATGTGAACCAAGCCTCCTCTCTGGGAGAGTCCAGCTAGTCTCTCCTCCCACGCTGCAGCCACACGGCACTTCTTTGCTAGCCCCTTAAAGAAAGAAAAGGGGTCTCTCTGTGGGGGAGGGGTTGCAAAGACAGAGGGGAGGGGGGAGAGATTTGTTGGGCACCTTCCATAACATGGTATTTGAGCCTCACACACACCCTGGGGCGGAGGGATTCATGGGACTGAAGGGAACTTAGCATTAAAGTAGGAAGTTCTTGTAGAGGGGTCAGGATGGGATGTCTCTCCCTGCCCCGGGGCTCTGCCCTCTGGGACTCTGCAGTGGGACGTCCACAGAGCCCCTGGCCCGAAGGACAAACAAAGGAAGTGTCAACGAAGGGTCACAAACCGGATGATTTAGGAAAGGGTTTTCTCTGGCACCCATTGCCAGGGCATCTTGCTGCTGTGGCATCTGGCCTGGGGCCTCAGCGTCAGGCTTGAAATGATCCCCCCGAGATTGCAACAAACTCAGGTTCAGCTCTGAGTAGAGCCAGTTCCAGGTTGCACCATTCCAAGGCGAATACACTGAACACTGGGACTCTTCTCCGAGGCCCCGATTGCAGCTCAGCGGCGGGACCACAGGCCCTGGGAGTGGGGAGGTNTGCCGCCCCTTCCCATTGGCCGCCCCAAGCACCTGCTTCCTGCGCTGGTGCCTGGAGCCTTAGACGGTCTTGGATTTGAGCCCCAGTGGAAGGCGGAGATCAGCTTAGATGAGCACAATGATGCTTTCTGGCTTTAAAATCTAGGAAACAACATTAAAAGAATCACTCCCCCACTTATACAATGTAGCCACCGTCGTAATAACCGGACCTGCAGCTCTCCCCGAATTGTGAGCTCAACGGTTAAAAGTTCAGAAAGTGTCCCAAGAACCTGCCAATGGGAAAAGAGACAGGCTGACTTAGTTCAACTCAGGGACTGCGCTGAGGTCATGTGTGGAGCCGGAAACCAATGGATCAAAATTGCTATGGCAGATAATTGGCCCTAATTGGTGGACGAAAAAAATAATGAGAGGGTGGGTTCTTCTGCCCAGCAGTCCTGGTTGGGGTCCTTTTTTAAAAAAAGAAACGACTTTGGGCAGAAAGCTGGCTCCCGGGACACTGGCTGAGTGAAAGCGGGCATGTGAATGCTGGAACGGCGAGAGATGGGGAGCAGCGGGCTTCATTGTCATGGCTGCCACCCCTCTGCCTCCTGCTGGGACCCCTGGACCTTTTTCTTCCCAATCCCGAGGATGTCCTGGCCAGACTGGGCCAGAGAGATGGACCCAGGTGACATCACCACCTCCACTGGCCCCAGCTAAATTCAGAACATCACCTGGGACTGAGACTTTGCCTGCCCCCTGCCCATGTGTCCTTTTCCTTCCCCACCCGATTTCTTCTCTTTCCTCTCTCTCTCTCTCTCTCCTTTTTCCTTCTGTCTAATAAGAGCCTGGCTTAGCCGGCCAAGACTATATTTTGCCACACTGCTGTGAGCCTGTGACCAGAAAGGCAGCTAAAAGCGATGCCCTGAACAGCCTGATGCTGGTCCGAGTTTGCCAGGTCTCAGAATGGCCGATCAGACCATGGGCTAGGCCTGTGTCTCTCCAGCAGGGAGGTTGCCAGTGAATGTCAACGCCCAAGACAAAAGCTGCGTTTTCTCTCTTTGCTGGTCTTTTCTCTCCCCTTTTGTGCATATTTGTCGTGTCTTGCCTTCTAGGAAACTGAGTCAGAATTTAACAACAACAACAACAGCTGCAGCCCATCTCAACAGTCAGGGTAATTACCCCATGGACCAATGTACCAAGGGGGTGGTGGATTCTCCATTGCTGGCAATTTTTAAATCTTTTTCTAAAAGCTCTGCTCTGGGAATTATTCGGGGGCCGTTCCCTGGCCTGGGCTAGGCAGAGGGTCACCATGGTCCCCTTGGCCTTGCAGTCTGTGAAACCCGGAATCATGCCCACACTTGCTGCTAAAGCTGGCTCCAGTTGATGCAGCAAGTTCAGTGCACAAGAGCTGGGAACAACCCGAACCCATCAATGACCCCCGGCAATCGGAGCCGATCAGGACACAGTAACTGACGGGCGCTGATCCCGGGGCGGGTCCCACTGAATTCAGTGAGAGCTCAGGGTGCTCAGCCCCTTGTGGGATGGATCCCAGGGCGCCAGCTTAGCCCACGCTCAGACATTACTGAACTCATTAACCCTTTAGTTACCGGATTGAGACACACCTAAAGCTCCCCGTCTGGTGAAATTCTTTCTCTCCCCCCAAGCTGGTTCGGCAAATTCCCACCTGGACTGGCGCTGGGAGGTTGATTTTCCAGCACACGTGACACCGTGCAGCACAATGATCGACCCGGGGGGCTGCGGGGGCAGCAGACTGGGAGCTAACCAGCCCTTGCTGGGCTTCAGGTCTCCCTGAGGATTGCAAGAGGAAATGATTTATTGAATCCTTTGTTTGTCTTCAGCCAGACATCCCCTGTGTCTCTCTCCTCCCTGCCCTGTTGCTGGCCCCGGCAGGGCTGTGAATTATTAATGTGCACCCGGCCGGCTGAGACCAGCACTGACTTCCCAGCAGGCAGGGGAGAAGGGAATGCAACTGGAGCTTGGACAGAGCCCCTCACCTTCCAAGCCCCTGTGACAGGCAGGGATTAGATGCAGGCAAGGTGTGCAGGGCAGCGGTTCTGCTCCGCTCCCCAGGGAGTGGAGAGGCAGCTGCGGCTGTTTCCTAGCCTGGCCTGGCCCTACAAGGTCTGCCAGATCCACAGTGCAGGGAGGGAAGAGATTAGGAGGCAGAGAACCCTCTGCAGGGCTGGGAGAGAGACGCCTCCGTCTGCCTTCTCCATCATGCCTCTTGCCTGCCCTGCGGCAGCCAGGGTCCCGGGGAGCCGGAGACATGCAGCAGGTGAGGGGCCAAGAAGATAAGGTGGCCAGAAAGGTGTAGGGGGCAGCAGGAGAGCAGGGGCATGGCTGGAGTCTCCAACCAAGCACTGCTACTGCACACACATCCACAGCCACACTTTGCCTCGGGCGGGCCTCCTCCATGCGGGTCTGCGCTGGCCACCGCTGAAGCAGATGGAACCAACCTGGCCCCTTTGTTTTTATCACCACCGAATGCAGGCCACGATCCTGGAGCATTAGCCTGGACGGCCTCAGAGTACCGGCATGCAGCCCCTTGCCTACAATTTATCCGATGCCGGCGGCAGCCTTCGGCAGGCTCTACTCGACATTGGTGAGGCCTCACCTGGAGTACTGTGTCCAGTTTTGGGCCCCACACTACAAGAAGGATGTGGAAAAATTGGAAAGAGTCCAGCGGAGGGCAACAAAAATGATTAGGGGGCTGGAGCACATGAGTTATGAGGAGAGGCTGAGGGAACTGGGATTGTTTAGTCTGCAGAAGAGAAGAATGAGGGGGGATTTGATAGCTGCTTTCAACTACCTGAAAGGGGGTTCCAAAGAGGATGGATCTAGACTGTTCTCAGTGGTACCAGATGACAGAACAAGGAGTAATGGTCTCAAGTTGCAGTGGGGGAGGTTTAGATTGGATATTAGGAAAAACTTTTTCACTAGGAGGGTGGTGAAGCACTGGAATGGGTTACCTAGGGAGGTGGTGGAATCTCCTTCCTTAGAGGTTTTTAAGGTCAGGCTTGACAAAGCCCTGGCTGGGATGATTTAGTTGGGGATTGGTCCTGCTTTGAGCAGGGGGTTGGACTAGATACCTCCTGAGGTCCCTTCCAACCCTGATATTCTATGATTCTATGATTCTATGAGCTTTGTTGGCCATCCTAGACATCACCAGCTTGGAAAGACAGAGACACTTGCTCTAGAAGCCAATGAACATAGAAACAAGTGGCAAGTCCCTTGGGGATCCACATGGCGCCCGTCGGCGTGGGAGCTCTGTGGGCAAAGCGCTTGGAGAACCCCCAGGAACCGGATCTGTTCACTTGCCTTTATACACAAAGCTATTGCCCCAAAGCCCAGCACTGCACCCCTGGGTGAGCTCACCTCACTCACTGTGACATCCCGGGTCTGGAACCCGGGCATCCCCTGACAGCTGCCACATCCTGGCTGCCACCCAATGGGAGCGAGGGGCTGAGAAGCTACCAGGGCTATAGCCCCAGCCAAGTCACCACCCACAGGAGCTCTGATTGGAGGATGGCCCAGCTCCACCGATTGGTCCCACGACGCTATTTAAGCCAGGAGGAGGAACAGGAAGTGTGTCTGAGCAGCAAGGTGGGTTCCTGTTGTGGCTGTACTGGGCCCTGCTTATGCCTGTGTCACGGAGTGTGGGGGAGTCCGGGCCCTGCACCCCCAGCTTCCTGCGATTCACCATAACTTTCAGCCAGCCAGTGAAACAGAAGGTTTATTGAGACGACAGGAACGCAGTCCAAAACAGGTCTTGCCAGCACAGACAACAGGATCCCCTTTAAGTAGGTCTATTTGGGGCCCCAGGGAGGCCCCGGCCTCGCTGGGAAGCCTAAGCCCCATCAGGCTCCCTCTTCATTCCTAGACAGCTTCCAAGAACTGAAAACCCCTTCCAGGCGTCTCCTTTCTCCCTTTCCCCCCGGCTCCTCCCCCGGGCTTTGTCCTGTGTCCAGGTTCCTGGCCAGAGGTGTTACCTGGTCTGCAACTCCCCTCTTGGTTCTCATGTTACATGCTCAGGTATCTCCCTTCCCCCATGCAGGGAGTCCCGGCCCAGCTCCCCTGCAACCTTCCCCCTCAGTATTCACATAACACAACAAAACATTCTCACTTCGTCACACTGCCACCTGCACCCAGCCCTGTTCCTGTTCTGCTCCTGGCTCCTGCCTTACCCACGGCTTCACTCCTGTTCCCACCGCGCTCGATCCGTGCCTCTCCTCCTGCCCTGACACCGCACCGCCAATCCTCAGCGACCCGGCCTGGCTCCGACCCCGGCCTCCAGCTTCTGACCTTGGCCCTGGCATTTGGTCTCTGACCCTCCGCTTTGATTCCTGGCTCTTGGCAGTTGACTCTGGTGCTGCCCCTCAGCTAGGGTCCCCAGCCTGCATGCCTGCTCTGCCCACTAGACCTGACTCCTGCTCTGACAACGAGGCCAGATTACCCACATCCCAGTCCATAATACACCAGTCATTCCATTGACTTCACCTGTGGAACTCTTTGCCAGAGGATGTTGCGAAGGCCAAGACCATAACACGGTTTAAAAAAGAACTAGGTAAGTTCATGGAGGATCGGTCCATCAATGGCTATTAGCCAGGCTGGGAATGGGCAACAGGGGCTGGATCACTTGATGATTCCCTGTTCTGTTCATTCCCTCTGGGGCACCTGGCACTGGCCCCTGTCGGCAGACAGGATACTGGGCTAGATGAACCTTTGGTCTGACCCAGTCTGGCCGTTCTCCTGTTCTTACATTTCAGTGGGAAGATGTGGACTAGCTCCACTTAGGATTTTCTCTCCTGTTCCCCTCGGCACCTCCCCAGGGGACCAGTTCGGATCCCTCGGGCTTCCCCAAGCCTGTGTGGAAGGGTCGGTATCAAACAGGCAACCTCTGGCCGGCTCTTGTGATTTGGTCTCTCCGCCCTGGCAGGGCCTGAGGGCTCCCACTGAGGGGCTTGCAGGGACCCTCGTGAGCGCCTCTGCCCGGCCCTCCATGTCTGAGCACCGCCACCAGCTAAGGGGGTGTGGCCCAGATCCTCGTGCAGCTGGACAGGGACCGGCTGGCTCAGAGGACTGGCCGTGAGAGCCAAGAGTCATTGGCATCTGGCGCACTGGTTCCAATCCAGCCCAGGTCGGTAGACACCGGGTGGTTGCCGTTTAGGGGCCTGTCGAAGGTGTCTTGTGGGACGGGGCCCTCAGCACAACTAGGCCTCCTGCTGGCAGCAGAGAGACTTAGGGCCTGAGCCGAAGCCCCCTGATGCCGGTGGACCAGCTCCTATGGCTTGCAGTAGGCTTTGGCTTGGGCTGTGGAGATCGAGCACTGCTCTCACCCCGGAGGCGGCGTGGGGAGCCTGGGGGACGCTTGCCCTGCCATTGCCCAGCTTGTGCCCATTCCAAGGACAGGCAGCCTCCGGGCCTGTCGCTCTCCTGCACTAAACTCCCCCTTCTCTCCCCTTGCACCAGGACGGACAGTTCCTGCCTGGCACAGCCGGCCGGGTGCATTCAGGGACCAGTCCCCTGGCAGCCCGCCCAACGGAGCAGGGCTCTTCTGTTCCCACAGCCACGTCAGCTCTCCAGAGAACCAGCCAGCCCTGGCGCTCGTTAGTTCCCTCGTTGCCCAGAAGCACCTAAGAGCCCAAATCCCCCTGAAGCCCAATGGGACTAGATCCCCCTGTGCCCCGAAGGGAGCTGTGCTCCTAAATCCCTTCGGGGCTTTTGAAAATCCCATGCAGAGGGTCCAGCCCTGCTCTTTGGCTGCCACTCTCATAGCTCCGAGACTAGCCAGTAACTCATGAGTCCATTGGGTCCTTCCATTTGCCCACATCAGACGTCTCCTTCTGTGCTAATATGCTAATGGGCACCGTTCGTGCTCTGACCCTCTAGCCTGAGCTTAATTGCCTGTCATCCTAGTTAACCAGCCTGCGAGGGATGTAATTGTTCGTCCCCGAGTCGCCGCTGACAAGCACCAGCCACCAGCACAATTGACTGGCTGCGGCCGGGCTTCAGGGGCAGGGGAGGAAACCAGAAATGTCAGGTGACGCGCCGGGCTCTGCTTGCTGTCCTGCAGACTCCCACCGCTCCTAACAGGTTCTGAGCGGAGCCGGTCACCTCATCCCCTTTCCAATTAAACCCTCCAGCGTGTCCAGCCAGCGGAGAATTAACAGGCAGCGCAGAGGATAATTACAAACGGCGGGGAGGGATCACCCATCCCATTTACCGCGTCTCCGGCTGGCCACGTGGCTTGATGAGAATGAGGAAGAGCTTGATTAAAGGTCCCTCAGGGCACCGTGACTGGAAATGCCCCCGGCTGGGCGTCCCTGCCGTTGTCCCGGGCGTTCAAAGGAGGAGCCGTCGAAGAAGTGGGGGAGCCGCGGGCCACCAGCGATAATGACTCGGGCTGGATGCACAGTAGGTTAGCAGGGTTGGTGCTGCAGCGATCAGGACGTTCTGGCCAGCTCTCAGCAGGTAGCAGCGGGTAGCGCTGGCCACGCCCGGGGAGGGTGACACTGCAGCTGTTGAAGGTGCTGGCACGCTATGTGCACAGCAGGATGTGAGCCCACGGCCCTCTCCTGGATAAGGTGAGACCTGCTTCAGGGTGAGGGTGTGTCGCCCTCGAGTGCGGGCGGGCATGGCCTGGGAAGTAACGGTGGGATCTCCCCAAAGAAACCCCACGTGCCAGGCCTGCTTGTCCAGCATCCCCCCACTTGCCTGCATCACCTCCCCCTAGAGAGCATGCTAACACTACGTGTGTGGGAAGGGAGGGCGTTGGGAGGGGTTGTGATTTTTTTTATTAATTTGCATAAAGAAACAAACAAAAAATACAAAAGGTAAACGTCTTACAGCCTGAATGTTACCAAATACCGGCCATGTCCCAGGAGAGCCAGTGCACCCCCGTAAATTGGGGATTGTCTGGGGATTAGGTCCTGCTTTGAGCAGGGGGTTGGACTAGATACCTCCTGAGGTCCCTTCCAACCCTGATATTCTATGATTCTAAGTTTCCAGCCTGTCAGAGCTGCAAGGCGAGGCAGTACATCGGTCAGTATTACCCAGACATAGCACCTTAGGGTGGGGGTAACAATCATAATAAAAAAGGACGCCCACAAACAGGCCAAAAGGGAAAGGATGGACCAGCAGGGGGAAGAGGGTGGGGAAAAGCGGAGTGGGCAGCTGGAATGGAAGTCTGGCATTAGAGGAGCTATTTCCACATTCTTTACCCAAATGTATCAACAAACAGGGTCCACGTTTCTTCAACTGCATGGACAGGCTCTCCGTGCTATTCCCTTCTTCCGCAGCTAACTCAGTCCCGGCCGAAGACCCCGGCTCCGTTCTGGGCACAGAGCTGCTCCTCCGTTGCTGTAAGATCATGTGCTTAGCGGTTGTTTTGCCCCTCCAGACCCACAGTCTCTGGGGTGGAGTGAAACCCAGCGCAGCCGGTACATCACCTCGGATGCAGTTTCAAGCTGAGGTTTGGTTGCTAAAGCCACACCCTGTTTCCGCTCTTGGGTCCACCTCTTCCCACAGCCGCCTGCCACCACCTGGCTTTTCTGCGGCCCTGGAAATGGCCTTGCGGTGATGCCAACGGTCCCGAGTGCTAATTGTCAGCCCCGACTCTGTGGTATTTGGGTGATGCCCGTGTGGACACGTCAACATGTTCTATGGAGACCGAGGGCTCCGGCATCATTCACATCTTCTCGGAGCAGTGGGTGTTGTTCCTTCACCCCATGCCCCTGCCCCATTTCTGCAGGACCCCTGGATTAGCTGGCATCTGTCTCTCAGGAGAGGCTTTGCTGGCTCCGTGTAGGAGTTTGACCCCCCTCCCCAGTCTTCCCACAGATCAAAGAGACTGGGCCCTAAATTCACTAAAAGAACTTTAAAAATTCTTCGGAGGTGGCCGGGTTAATAGCCATGACCTGGGGGCCTCGTGGGTCAGCTGGCCCCGTGCCTGCAGCTTCAGCCAATCCGGGCTGTTCTCGGGTCTCAGCCCCAGGAAGTGCCTTCAGAACGAGTCCCCTTAACCCAGGCAGCCAGCGGCAGCACCAGCCCAAACTAGAATAATCATCCCCAGGCCGAGGCTGTGGGTGAAACCTGGAGCCCGGAGCCAAGTGTTAGGGAAGCAAAGAGACTGCTGAGAGCTCTGCGCTCGCCCCGGCTGCTGTCAGACTGACAGCACTGAGGGCAGGAGGGAGCCACACCGGCAGGAATGGGCCGGCTGCCCAGTGCCGGGGGCAGAGGGGGAGTCGGTAGCTGCCTTGGAGATGTGTGTGTGCGACTGCATGCACGTGTGTGTGTGTGTGTGTGCAGGAGCGCCGCCAGCTTTTCCGGCGCCTTAGGCGGCGGAAGGTCCCGCCCCCAAAATTGAACGGACGGCCGGGGCGCCGGCGCCCCCAAAATAGCAGCGCCCTAGGCGACTGCCTAGGTCGCCTGATGGGTTGCGCCGGCCCTGTGTGTGTGTGTGTGAGACTTGTGTGTGGATCTGTGTGTGTGTGCAGATATGTACGTGTGTTTGTGTGCATCGGAGGTTAGCAGTGGGCTCTTCAATCCTGCAGATAAAGACAGAGCAGGATCCAGTGGCTGGAAGTTGAAGCTAGCCCAATTCAGACTGGAAATAAGCTGTCATTTTTTTACCATTGGAACAATTTACCCAGGTGGATTCTCCATCACCAGCGATGTTTAAATCAAGACGGGCTGTTTCTAAAAGCTCTGCTCTGGGGATTACTGTGGAGCTGGTCTCTGGCCTGGGCTAGGCAGGAGGTCAGACCAGATGATCACAATGGCCTTGGAATCTCGGAAGCTCTGGATAAGTGCCCTGCTGGGGGGACACAGGAGAATCACGGCTTTTCATCTGAATTTCCTCCCCCTAAACACATCAGAGAGACTTAATTTCTTCAGCTCCATCCCATCCCCCAGTTCCTGCTCACTGGTTGAGGCTGGCCTGAGTATGAATCCTGCCAAACATGGCTATGGATATGCCTGAGGCTTTGCCCTCCCTGTCTATCCTGGGCCGCCCTTTGCATGCCCCGTATGTTTGCCCTCTCTGTGCTCTTTGATGGAGGGATTCTTTCAGTCCGTCCCAATGGCACACCTGCCGTGGCAGACCTACTGGCTTCACCCGTAACACAGCCTCCAGATATTTCCATCTTCTTTTCAGGATCACGTTGGAGATAAGGGGTTGGTGAACTCCTTGATGAATCTTGGCATTTGTTATTCCATTTAATACCTACTATGTTCCTGCGGCATTTGCTTTTGAAGGTGTCACAGAGAGTGGGGGAGTCAGGGCCCTGCACCCCTCTTCCTGGGATTCACCGGGACTCTCAGCCAGCTAGTAAAATGGAAGGTTTATTAGATGACAGGAACACAGTCCCAAGCAGAGCTTGTAGGTACAAACAGAACCCCTCAATCAAGTCCTTCTCGGGGGGGGGTTTAGGGAACTTAGCCCCCAGCTTGGGGTTCCCTGCGTTTCCCCACCCAGCCCAAAACTCCAAACTAAAACAAAAACCCTCCAGCAGGTCTACCCCTCCCCCTGCTCCTCCTCTCCTTTGTTCAGTCTCCCGGCCAAAGGTGTCACTTCTCCCACCCCCCTCTTGGCTCAGGTTACAGCTCAGGTAGCTTCCTTCCCATCCCAATGTAACTCCCCTGCAACATTCCCAGGTCAAATCCGCCCTGCTCCCTGCTCCGTCACAGAAGGCGTTTAGAGTCCGTCTGTACCTTTGGTGGACTTCCAGCTTTCTGTATTTGAAGGTTGAGGTGCAGATTCCTAGTTTGGGCTTCAGGCTGTAGGCTTTTGAGGACCAAATCTTGTTCAAGCCGGTGAATGCAGCTTCCGCATTGCCTATTTGTGGTGATGTTTCCTTCTGGCCATCCCCACTGGCCGGCATGTCGGTGCCAACAAATGTGAATCGACTCCCCTCTTGCATTCCTTGGCCTTCTAACGCAATGCTGGAGCTGGGAGCTGATGGGGTTCGTGTTAGATTTGTTTTTTCATAACAGATCATGAACCCCAGCAAATGTGATTGTATCGTAGAGCTTGGCTGTAGACAATGGATCGAGTGGTGTGGTCTGGATGAAAGCTCGCATTTGCTCCAACCCCTCAGACAGAGACAAGCACCTACAAGATCTCTATCACGCGTTCTTACAACTACAATATCCACCCGCTGAAGTGAAGAAACAGATTGACAGAGCCAGAAGAGCACCCAGAAGTCACCTACTACAGGACAGGCCCAACAAAGAAAATAACAGAACGCCACTAGCCGTCACCTTCAGCCCCCAACTAAAACCTCTCCAGCGCATCATCAAGGATCTACAACCTATCCTGAAGGACGATCCCTCACTCTCACAGATCTTGGGAGACAGGTCAGTCCTTGCTTACAGACAACCCCCAAACCTGAAGCAAATACTCACCAGCAACCACACACCACACAACAAAAACACTAACCCAGGAACCTATCCTTGCAACAAAGCCCGTTGCCAACTCTGTCCACATATCTATTCAGGGGATACCATCATAGGACCTAATCACATCAGCCACACTATCAGAGGCTCGTTCACCTGCACATCTACCAATGTGATATATGCCATCATGTGCCAGCAATGCCCCTCTGCCACGTACATTGGCCAAACTGGACAGTCTCTACGTAAAAGAATAAATGGACACAAATCAGACGTCAAGAATTATAACATTCAAAAACCAGTTGGAGAACACTTCAACCTCCCTGGCCACTCGATTACAGACCTAAAAGTCGCAATATTAAAACAAAAAAACTTCAAAAACAGACTCCAACGAGAAACTGCTGAATTGGAATTAATTTGCAAATTGGATACCATCAAATCAGGTTTGAATAAAGACTGGGAGTGGATGGGCCATTACACAAGGTAAAACTATTTCTCCATGCTTATCTTNTGGTAGATACGCTGGAGGGTAGGGATAGGATACAGAGGGACCTAGACAAATTAGAGGATTGGGCCAAAAGAAACCTGATGAGGTTCAACAAGGACAAGTGCAGAGTCCTGCACTTAGGACGGAAGAATCCCATGCACTGTTACAGACTAGGGACCGAGTGGCTAGGCAGCAGTTCTGCAGAAAAGGACCTAGGGGTTACGGTGGACGAGAAGCTGGATATGAGTCAACAGTGTGCCCTTGTTGCCAAGAAGGCTAACGGCATTTTGGGCTGTATAAGTAGGGGCATTGCCAGCAGATCGAGGGACGTGATCGTTCCCCTCTATTCGACATTGGTGAGGCCTCACCTGGAGTACTGTGTCCAGTTTTGGGCCCCACAGTACAAGAAGGATGTGGAAAAATTGGAAAGAGTCCAGCGGAGGGCAACAAAAATGATTAGGGGGCTGGAGCACATGAGTTATGAGGAGAGGCTGAGGGAAATGGGATTGTTTAGTCTGCAGAAGAGAAAAATGAGGGGGGATTTGATAGCTGCTTTCAACTACCTGAAAGGGGGTTCCAAAGAGGATGGAGCTCGGCTGTTCTCAGTGATAGAAGATGACAGAACAAGGAGCAATGGTCTTAAGTTGCAGTGGGGGAGGTTTAGATTGGATATTAGGAAAAACTATTTCACTAGGAGGGTGGTGAAGCACTGGAATGGGTTCCCTAGGGAGGTGGTGGAATCTCCTTCCTTAGAGGTTTTTAAGGTCAGGCTTGACAAAGCCCTGGCTGGGATGATTTAGTTGGGGATTGGTCCTGCTTTGAGCAGGGGGTTGGACTAGATACCTCCTGAGGTCCCTTCCAACCCTGATATTCTATGATTCTATGATTCTATGAGCTTTGTTGGCCATCCTAGACATCACCAGCTTGGAAAGACAGAGACACTTGCTCTAGAAGCCAATGAACATAGAAACAAGTGGCAAGTCCCTTGGGGATCCACATGGCGCCCGTCGGCGTGGGAGCTCTGTGGGCAAAGCGCTTGGAGAACCCCCAGGAACCGGATCTGTTCACTTGCCTTTATACACAAAGCTATTGCCCCAAAGCCCAGCACTGCACCCCTGGGTGAGCTCACCTCACTCACTGTGACATCCCGGGTCTGGAACCCGGGCATCCCCTGACAGCTGCCACATCCTGGCTGCCACCCAATGGGAGCGAGGGGCTGAGAAGCTACCAGGGCTATAGCCCCAGCCAAGTCACCACCCACAGGAGCTCTGATTGGAGGATGGCCCAGCTCCACCGATTGGTCCCACGACGCTATTTAAGCCAGGAGGAGGAACAGGAAGTGTGTCTGAGCAGCAAGGTGGGTTCCTGTTGTGGCTGTACTGGGCCCTGCTTATGCCTGTGTCACGGAGTGTGGGGGAGTCCGGGCCCTGCACCCCCAGCTTCCTGCGATTCACCATAACTTTCAGCCAGCCAGTGAAACAGAAGGTTTATTGAGACGACAGGAACGCAGTCCAAAACAGGTCTTGCCAGCACAGACAACAGGATCCCCTTTAAGTAGGTCTATTTGGGGCCCCAGGGAGGCCCCGGCCTCGCTGGGAAGCCTAAGCCCCATCAGGCTCCCTCTTCATTCCTAGACAGCTTCCAAGAACTGAAAACCCCTTCCAGGCGTCTCCTTTCTCCCTTTCCCCCCGGCTCCTCCCCCGGGCTTTGTCCTGTGTCCAGGTTCCTGGCCAGAGGTGTTACCTGGTCTGCAACTCCCCTCTTGGTTCTCATGTTACATGCTCAGGTATCTCCCTTCCCCCATGCAGGGAGTCCCGGCCCAGCTCCCCTGCAACCTTCCCCCTCAGTATTCACATAACACAACAAAACATTCTCACTTCGTCACACTGCCACCTGCACCCAGCCCTGTTCCTGTTCTGCTCCTGGCTCCTGCCTTACCCACGGCTTCACTCCTGTTCCCACCGCGCTCGATCCGTGCCTCTCCTCCTGCCCTGACACCGCACCGCCAATCCTCAGCGACCCGGCCTGGCTCCGACCCCGGCCTCCAGCTTCTGACCTTGGCCCTGGCATTTGGTCTCTGACCCTCCGCTTTGATTCCTGGCTCTTGGCAGTTGACTCTGGTGCTGCCCCTCAGCTAGGGTCCCCAGCCTGCATGCCTGCTCTGCCCACTAGACCTGACTCCTGCTCTGACAACGAGGCCAGATTACCCACATCCCAGTCCATAATACACCAGTCATTCCATTGACTTCACCTGTGGAACTCTTTGCCAGAGGATGTTGCGAAGGCCAAGACCATAACACGGTTTAAAAAAGAACTAGGTAAGTTCATGGAGGATCGGTCCATCAATGGCTATTAGCCAGGCTGGGAATGGGCAACAGGGGCTGGATCACTTGATGATTCCCTGTTCTGTTCATTCCCTCTGGGGCACCTGGCATTGGCCACTGTCGGAAGACAGGACACTGGGCTGGATGGACCTTTGGTCTGACCCAGTCTGGCCGTTCTCCTGTTCTTACATTTCAGTGGGAAGATGTGGACTAGCTCCACTTAGGATTTTCTCTCCTGTTCCCCTCGGCACCTCCCCAGGGGACCAGTTCGGATCCCTCGGGCTTCCCCAAGCCTGTGTGGAAGGGTCGATATCAAACAGGCAACCTCTGGCCGGCTCTTGTGATTTGGTCTCTCCGCCCTGGCAGGGCCTGAGGGCTCCCACTGAGGGGCTTGCAGGGACCCTCGTGAGCGCCTCTGCCCGGCCCTCCATGTCTGAGCACCGCCACCAGCTAAGGGGGTGTGGCCCAGATCCTCGTGCAGCTGGACAGGGACCGGCTGGCTCAGAGGACTGGCCGTGAGAGCCAAGAGTCATTGGCATC
The DNA here is from genome assembly GCA_003942145.1 of Platysternon megacephalum. NCBI lineage: Eukaryota > Metazoa > Chordata > Testudines > Platysternidae > Platysternon > Platysternon megacephalum. The sequence goes on along the minus strand of QXTE01000120.1, from coordinate 226,563 downwards.
TGGCGCACTGGTTCCAATCCAGCCCAGGTCGGTAGACACCGGGTGGTTGCCGTTTAGGGGCCTGTCGAAGGTGTCTTGTGGGACGGGGCCCTCAGCACAACTAGGCCTCCTGCTGGCAGCAGAGAGACCTAGGGCCTGAGCCGAAGCCCCCTGATGCCGGTGGACCAGCTCCTATGGCTTGCAGTAGGCTTTGGCTTGGGCTGTGGAGATCGAGCACTGCTCTCACCCCGGAGGCGGCGTGGGGAGCCTGGGGGACGCTTGCCCTGCCATTGCCCAGCTTGTGCCCATTCCAAGGACAGGCAGCCTCCGGGCCTGTCGCTCTCCTGCACTAAACTCCCCCTTCTCTCCCCTTGCACCAGGAAGGACAGTTCTTGCCTGGCACAGCCGGCCGGGTGCATTCAGGGACCAGTCCCCTGGCAGCCCGCCCAACGGAGCAGGGCTCTTCTGTTCCCACAGCCACGTCAGCTCTCCAGCGAACCAGCCAGCCCTGGCGCTCGTTAGTTCCCTCGTTGCCCAGAAGCACCTAAGAGCCCAAATCCCCCTGAAGCCCAATGGGACTAGATCCTCCTGTGCCCCAAAGGGAGCTGTGCTCCTAAATCCCTTCGGGGCTTTTGAAAATCCCATGCAGAGGGTCCAGCCCTGCTCTTTGGCTGCCACTCTCATAGCTCCGAGACTAGCCAGTAACTCATGAGTCCATTGGGTCCTTCCATTTGCCCACATCAGACGTCTCCTTCTGTGCTAATATGCTAATGGGCACCGTTCGTGCTCTGACCCTCTAGCCTGAGCTTAATTGCCTGTCATCCTAGTTAACCAGCCTGCGAGGGATGTAATTGTTCGTCCCTGAGTCGCCGCTGACAAGCACCAGCCACCAGCACAATTGACTGGCTGCGGCCGGGCTTCAGGGGCAGGGGAGGAAACCAGAAATGTCAGGTGACGCGCCGGGCTCTGCTTGCTGTCCTGCAGACTCCCACCGCTCCTAACAGGTTCTGAGCGGAGCCGGTCACCTCATCCCCTTTCCAATTAAACCCTCCAGCGTGTCCAGCCAGCGGAGAATTAACAGGCAGCGCAGAGGATAATTACAAACGGCGGGGAGGGATCACCCATCCCATTTACCGCGTCTCCGGCTGGCCACGTGGCTTGATGAGAATGAGGAAGAGCTTGATTAAAGGTCCCTCAGGGCACCGTGACTGGAAATGCCCCCGGCTGGGCGTCCCTGCCGTTGTCCCGGGCGTTCAAAGGAGGAGCCGTCGAAGAAGTGGGGGAGCCGCGGGCCACCAGCGATAATGACTCGGGCTGGATGCACAGTAGGTTAGCAGGGTTGGTGCTGCAGCGATCAGGACGTTCTGGCCAGCTCTCAGCAGGTAGCAGCGGGTAGCGCTGGCCACGCCCGGGGAGGGTGACGCTGCAGCTGTTGAAGGTGCTGGCACGCTATGTGCACAGCAGGATGTGAGCCCACGGCCCTCTCCTGGATAAGGTGAGACCTGCTTCAGGGTGAGGGTGTGTCGCCCTCGAGTGCGGGCGGGCATGGCCTGGGAAGTAACGGTGGGATCTCCCCAAAGAAACCCCACGTGCCAGGCCTGCTTGTCCAGCATCCCCCCACTTGCCTGCATCACCTCCCCCTAGAGAGCATGCTAACACTACGTGTCTGGGAAGGGAGGGCGTTGGGAGGGGTTGTGATTTTTTTTATTAATTTGCATAAAGAAACAAACAAAAAATACAAAAGGTAAACGTCTTACAGCCTGAATGTTACCAAATACCGGCCATGTCCCAGGAGAGCCAGTGCACCCCCGTAAATTGGGGATTGTCTGGGGATTAGGTCCTGCTTTGAGCAGGGGGTTGGACTAGATACCTCCTGAGGTCCCTTCCAACCCTGAGATTCTATGATTCTAAGTTTCCAGCCTGTCAGAGCTGCAAGGCGAGGCAGTACATCGGTCAGTATTACCCAGACATAGCACCTTAGGGTGGGGGTAACAATCATAATAAAAAAGGACGCCCACAAACAGGCCAAAAGGGAAAGGATGGACCAGCAGGGGGAAGAGGGTGGGGAAAAGCGGAGTGGGCAGCTGCAATGGAAGTCTGGCATTAGAGGAGCTATTTCCGCATTCTTTACCCAAATGTATCAACAAACAGGGTCCACGTTTCTTCAACTGCATGGACGGGCTCTCCGTGCTATTCCCTTCTTCCGCAGCTAACTCAGTCCCGGCCGAAGACCCCGGCTCCGTTCTGGGCACAGAGCTGCTCCTCCGTTGCTGTAAGATCATGTGCTTAGCAGTTGTTTCGCCCCTCCAGACCCACAGTCTCTGGGGTGGAGTGAAACCCAGCACAGCCGGTACATCACCTCGGATGCAGTTTCAAGCTGAGGTTTGGTTGCTGAAGCCACACCCTGTTTCCGCTCTTGGGTCCGCCTCTTCCCACAGCCGCCTGCCACCACCTGGCTTTTCTGCGGCCCTGGAAATGGCCTTGCGGTGATGCCAACGGTCCCGAGTGCTAATTGTCAGCCCCAACTCTGTGGTATTTGGGTGATGCCCGTGTGGACACGTCAACATGTTCTATGGAGACCGAGGGCTCCGGCATCATTCACATCTTCTCGGAGCAGTGGGTGTTGTTCCTTCACCCCATGCCCCTGCCCCATTTCTGCAGGACCCCTGGATTAGCTGGCATCTGTGTCTCAGGAGAGGCTTTGCTGGCTCTGTGTAGGAGTTTGACCCCCCTCCCCAGTCTTCCCACAGATCAAAGAGACTGGGCCCTAAATTCACTAAAAGAACTTTAAAAATTCTTCTGAGGTGGCCGGGTTAATAGCCATGACCTGGGGGCCTCGTGGGTCAGCTGGCCCCGTGCCTGCAGCTTCAGCCAATCCGGGCTGTTCTCGGGTCTCAGCCCCAGGAAGTGCCTTCAGAACGAGTCCCCTTAACCCAGGCAGCCAGCGGCAGCACCAGCCCAAACTAGAATAATCATCCCCAGGCCGAGGCTGTGGGTGAAACCTGGAGCCCGGAGCCAAGTGTTAGGGAAGCAAAGAGACTGCTGAGAGCTCTGCGCTCGCCCCGGCTGCTGTCAGACTGACAGCACTGAGGGCAGGAGGGAGCCACACCGGCAGGAATGGGCCGGCTGCCCAGTGCCGGGGGCAGAGGGGGAGTCGGTAGCTGCCTTGGAGATGTGTGTGTGCGACTGCATGCACGTGTGTGTGTGTGTGTGTGCAGGAGCGCCGCCAGCTTTTCCGGCGCCTTAGGCGGCGGAAGGTCCCGCCCCCAAAATTGAACGGACGGCCGGGGCGCCGGCGCCCCCAAAATAGCAGCGCCCTAGGCGACTGCCTAGGTCGCCTGATGGGTTGCGCCGGCCCTGTGTGTGTGTGTGTGAGACTTGTGTGTGGATCTGTGTGTGTGTGCAGATATGTACGTGTGTTTGTGTGCATCGGAGGTTAGCAGTGGGCTCTTCAATCCTGCAGATAAAGACAGAGCAGGATCCAGTGGCTGGAAGTTGAAGCTAGCCCAATTCAGACTGGAAATAAGCTGTCATTTTTTTACCATTGGAACAATTTACCCAGGTGGATTCTCCATCACCAGCGATGTTTAAATCAAGACGGGCTGTTTCTAAAAGCTCTGCTCTGGGGATTACTGTGGAGCTGGTCTCTGGCCTGGGCTAGGCAGGAGGTCAGACCAGATGATCACAATGGCCTTGGAATCTCGGAAGCTCTGGATAAGTGCCCTGCTGGGGGGACACAGGAGAATCACGGCTTTTCATCTGAATTTCCTCCCCCTAAACACATCAGAGAGACTTAATTTCTTCAGCTCCATCCCATCCCCCAGTTCCTGCTCACTGGTTGAGGCTGGCCTGAGTATGAATCCTGCCAAACATGGCTATGGATATGCCTGAGGCTTTGCCCTCCCTGTCTATCCTGGGCCGCCCTTTGCATGCCCCGTATGTTTGCCCTCTCTGTGCTCTTTGATGGAGGGATTCTTTCAGTCCGTCCCAATGGCACACCTGCCGTGGCAGACCTACTGGCTTCACCCGTAACACAGCCTCCAGATATTTCCATCTTCTTTTCAGGATCACGTTGGAGATAAGGGGTTGGTGAACTCCTTGATGAATCTTGGCATTTGTTATTCCATTTAATACCTACTATGTTCCTGCGGCATTTGCTTTTGAAGGTGTCACAGAGAGTGGGGGAGTCAGGGCCCTGCACCCCTCTTCCTGGGATTCACCGGGACTCTCAGCCAGCTAGTAAAATGGAAGGTTTATTAGATGACAGGAACACAGTCCCAAGCAGAGCTTGTAGGTACAAACAGAACCCCTCAATCAAGTCCTTCTCGGGGGGGGGTTTAGGGAACTTAGCCCCCAGCTTGGGGTTCCCTGCGTTTCCCCACCCAGCCCAAAACTCCAAACTAAAACAAAAACCCTCCAGCAGGTCTACCCCTCCCCCTGCTCCTCCTCTCCTTTGTTCAGTCTCCCGGCCAAAGGTGTCACTTCTCCCACCCCCCTCTTGGCTCAGGTTACAGCTCAGGTAGCTTCCTTCCCATCCCAATGTAACTCCCCTGCAACATTCCCAGGTCAAATCCGCCCTGCTCCCTGCTCCGTCACAGAAGGCGTTTAGAGTCCGTCTGTACCTTTGGTGGACTTCCAGCTTTCTGTATTTGAAGGTTGAGGTGCAGATTCCTAGTTTGGGCTTCAGGCTGTAGGCTTTTGAGGACCAAATCTTGTTCAAGCCGGTGAATGCAGCTTCCGCATTGCCTATTTGTGGTGATGTTTCCTTCTGGCCATCCCCACTGGCCGGCATGTCGGTGCCAACAAATGTGAATCGACTCCCCTCTTGCATTCCTTGGCCTTCTAACGCAATGCTGGAGCTGGGAGCTGATGGGGTTCGTGTTAGATTTGTTTTTTCATAACAGATCATGAACCCCAGCAAATGTGATTGTATCGTAGAGCTTGGCTGTAGACAATGGATCGAGTGGTGTGGTCTGGATGAAAGCTCGCATTTGCTCCAACCCCTCAGACAGAGACAAGCACCTACAAGATCTCTATCACGCGTTCTTACAACTACAATATCCACCCGCTGAAGTGAAGAAACAGATTGACAGAGCCAGAAGAGCACCCAGAAGTCACCTACTACAGGACAGGCCCAACAAAGAAAATAACAGAACGCCACTAGCCGTCACCTTCAGCCCCCAACTAAAACCTCTCCAGCGCATCATCAAGGATCTACAACCTATCCTGAAGGACGATCCCTCACTCTCACAGATCTTGGGAGACAGGTCAGTCCTTGCTTACAGACAACCCCCAAACCTGAAGCAAATACTCACCAGCAACCACACACCACACAACAAAAACACTAACCCAGGAACCTATCCTTGCAACAAAGCCCGTTGCCAACTCTGTCCACATATCTATTCAGGGGATACCATCATAGGACCTAATCACATCAGCCACACTATCAGAGGCTCGTTCACCTGCACATCTACCAATGTGATATATGCCATCATGTGCCAGCAATGCCCCTCTGCCACGTACATTGGCCAAACTGGACAGTCTCTACGTAAAAGAATAAATGGACACAAATCAGACGTCAAGAATTATAACATTCAAAAACCAGTTGGAGAACACTTCAACCTCCCTGGCCACTCGATTACAGACCTAAAAGTCGCAATATTACAACAAAAAAACTTCAAAAACAGACTCCAACGAGAAACTGCTGAATTGGAATTAATTTGCAAATTGGACACCATCAAATTAGGTTTGAATAAAGACTGGGAGTGGATGGGCCATTACACAAGGTAAAACTATTTCTCCATGCTTATCTTCCCCCCCGCCCCCTACAGTTCCTTATATCTCCTTGTCAAGTGCTGGAAATGGGCCATTTTCATTAGCACCACAAAGACTTATTTTTCTCTCCTGCTGACAACTGATCACTCTCCTTATAATTGAACTAAACTCGTTATCTCTAGCTTGCTTCTTGCGTGCATATATATACCTGCCCCTGGAGATTTCCACTACTTGCATCCGAAGAAGTGGGTATTCACCCACGAAAGCTCATGCTGCAAAACGTCTGTTAGTCTATAAGGTGCCACAGGATTCTTTGCTGCTTCTCCTTATAATGTGTATGGTAAGATCCATTGTTTCATGTGTGTATATATATATATCTTCCTTCTGTATTTTCCACTGCATGCATCCGATGAAGTGAGCTGTAGCCCACGAAAGCTTATGCTACAATACATTTGTTAGTCTCTAAGGTGCCACAAGTACTCCTATTCCTTTTTGCAGATACAGACTAACACGGCTATTACTCTGAAACCTGTCATCTTTTCTGTGAATCTGCCCCGTCTTTCTGTCTCTGCATCCATCATGGCGGAGCTGTCACTTAGATGAGCTGTGTCCGTAGCAAAATCTAGATCTTCCCGGGGTGCTGTTTGTTGAGCCAAGCAATGCCTGTGTTGTATCCGACTGGACGTTTTCTCATAGCGAAGTCGAAGTCCATGCCAAATAGGAGAGGTGAGAGACTGCATCCCTGTTTGACACCTGTGTCTATGTTAAACCATTTCTTCAGGCCTGCATCTGCTTTAACGGTGCATGCTGCACCTTGATAGAAAGTCTTCCTGATGTTCATTACGTTTGTTGGCACCATGACACTTCATGCCGCTCCCTTTGGGAGACAATTCCACAGACATGAATTGATCTCTTGAGGCTTTTTTTCATCTTCTTCCTCGTGAGGCAATAAGTCCTTGATGGTTAGAAATGGCCCATGCCACCAATTCTCTATCTGGATTTTGAACACCCCAGGGTGGGAATGTTTGCATCTGGGGGTCTCAATTTGACCCATTATAAAGTCAGGGTCCATTATTAAAATGACACTGTAAGATTTGAGAAGTCTCACTGTTAGGAGCCAGTTATCTGCCCAGGTGCAAATGTCACCTTCTAAAACCTCCTTAGCAACAGGTTGATTCCAAGCCAACTTGGAGAACTAATTAGCCTGCTCATTTCCCCTTTGATGGGCACATGCAGTGAAATACAGTGCAGGGAGCTTTTTAGTATTAGAAAATGTTGAGGATTTAGTCTCTGTTCTGTGTCTGGTGGATTGAAACCTACAGCTAGGTCTGGCTGAATCTGCAAATGCAATTTTTTTTATCCAATGTCCCCCCACATCCACCCCCCAAAACTTTAAATTCCTTTAAGTGAGCAATTAATGTGATTCAGGATGTCAGCGTCTGAATGGGATGTGCAAATTCCTAGAATCAGTCAGTCCCAGATACCTGTTATTGAGGAGCCATGTGGAGGCAGATGCATTGAAAACAGTAATTTTGGGGGAAAAGGCCCTACAGGTGTGCCTTAAACATCAGAATTATGTTGATTTACGTGTAGGAATTTGACATCTTAATACCTTGGAAAGGAACTAAATCCAAGGAGTAAACAGCTCTCGCTACGGTAGAGAGGTAGTTCCCTCCCCACCCCCGTCCCCTACTCTCTGCTTATGGCTCGAGCTGGGGTAAGAATTTACTGCAAAACCGTAAAGCAAGTGAAACGCACCTGCTGTGGAGTCTCCATGCTGCTCCAAGCTCGCCAACCAGAAGCTAAGGGAACCTGTCTATCCTGTTGCCATTGTCCTAACTGAAGGAGGCACAAGATCTGGATCCAAGCCCAAACCCTCTCAGTAGAGTTGGTTAAAAACTTTCCAACAAAACTTAAAAAAAAGAAAGAAAGAGAAAAAAAAAAGCCTTTTTGACCAAAATAAAAATGTTCATTTTGGCCCCAAATTTTCAGTTTTCACCCAAATCTTTTCACTGCGGGCGGATGCAGTTTAATGTCGAGCTGACACGAAAGGAAATATTTCAGGTTTCTCAAAAAGCTTTGGCGAAATCGAAATCGACATCTTCCAATTGCGTATAAACGTCCTTTCCTGTCAAAAAATCATTCCAGTGGAAAATCCCCAACCTGGTGGCTTTAATGAAGTTATGCCCTGTAGCGGGGGGGTCACCCGTTCTTGCCCTGAAGGGCTTGAAGTCAGCCCTGGGAGAGGGCTGAGGCTGCGAGAGGGCTGCTGCTGGGGAAAGCAGCAAGCCTCGGCTGATTGGGAAACCCGCTGCGGCCACGCCCCAGTCAGACCGTAGCTGGCCTTATAAAGGCCAGGGAGGCCAGGAGCTAGGAGAGTCTCGCTCTAGCTTGCTGAGGGAGAAGGGCCTCGCTGTTGGGGAGCTGAACAGAGTACCTGAAGTGGAGCAGGGCTGGGGGAAGACTAGGGGACATGACACTGCTCCAGCCTGGACCCCCCCCCCCTCCTCCCCCCAGGCTGCAGGCCTTGTTAAAGGTCGGAAAGGGTACTGGGGTTGCAGAGGGGCAGCCCAAGGGTAGGCAGAGGCAGCAGGTCCAAACCCTCCTTCCCAGTGATGAGTGGCATTTACACTGCAGTCTGCCCCAGGGCGCGGGGGCTAGACAATGACTGGCAGTAGCCATAGGCTGAGGCGAGGTGGGGATAGAGGGTGGGGGTTCCCCGGGGAGGGGAGACCCTGAGTGTGGGGGTACTGCCAGGGGGCAGCACCCCGGCCTGAAAGGGGCACCGGGGTCCAGGAGTGACTCGGGCCCAGAGGCAAGCGGGACACCGGCCTGCAGAGGGCGCTCCGGAGGCTAGAAACGCTAATTCCCTGGATGACCAGCAGGAGGCGCTGCAGGGGTGAGTCCCGCCCCGTGACATGCCCCATCCAAGCCGCAACACAGAACAACAGCTTTATTGAACTGACAGGTTTATGAACAATGCTTCATACACCTGTCTGCCTGTATATGGCGCTCTTCGTTATGGAGGCGCTGGCGCTCATGACTCCATGGTTAAGGCGGTGCAGGGTTTTCCACTTAAAGCAAGAATGCTAATTAGAGCAGATCAAAACTTTTTGGAAACAAAAGGGATTTTGTTGGTTAGGAAATGGCCTTTTTCAAAAGACAAAACCAAACCTTTTTGCAAAAAAGGTGTTGAAATGATGGATGTTTTTCCTTTTGTGAAATCTTTTGCAATACTTTAAAATCATAATTATTATCAAAATTTCAAAAATGATTTTTTGGCAAACAAAACATTTCAATAATTTTTTAAAATTGTGAAATAAAAATTTAAAATAATTAATAAAAACAGGCCTCTTTTGAAAGGGAAACAACTTGGAAAATTTCATTTTTTTTCCCCACAAAACCTTTTTTTCTCATTTATTGACCAGCTCTAATATTAATTAGCTACATACATAGCACATGGGCAGTCTTATTTTCAACTCCAAGAATTTAACATTCCTGCATCAACCCGGCTAGCTCCACCCCAGAATCATGAGATTGATTTAGAATTCACAGGATTTTATAAGATAATGAATACTGGGCACTTTTCATTTACCTTCTGGTTTTTGAGACTATAGGGGTCACATTTGCAAGCTTTTTTCCTGCAGGATGGCTAGAGATATAGTCTTATTTTTAAATGCAAGCTGTAGGTCTCATGTCATCACATGACTCCAGGAGCTGGGGCTTTAAGGAAAACACCAAATATTGTGAGATTCATGATAAAACAGCAAGAGTGGGCAAAATGCACATATTGCGATATGTCGCACTGCTGTGACATGCACTAGCCCAGCAATAGTCATGTTTAAAAAACTCTACCCTCTCTTAACCCGAGGGGGAGCTCAGGGTGGTGGCACAGCACAGCAGGGATGGCAGGATGAGAAATGGACCAGCACCAGAATGGGTTAGGTGGAGTTGGGAAACTCTTGGACCACAGATGGGACTGGAGTCTGCTGGGTTGGATTTAGATTGGGAATCGGCTCCAAGGGGCCAAATTGGGATGACACCTTCCCCCCCCCCCCCCCAAGAATTCAGGCTTGATCAGCCCCAGGGCTTGGGTTCAACCCCACCGGTAACTCGAAATGAATGGAGATTGACTGGCTCAGAGTGGGTTAATCCAGCGTAGGGCTGAATGAGGTGAACGAGGGTGGGGGCGGGGGGATTGGACAAGGTGCACTAGACTGGGGTTTGAGGGGGCTGGAGACGAATAGCATTGCCGCTGAAGAGAGGGGGATGCCGTCCTCTGGGTGGGGCGGGCACACGCTGCAGCTGGCACGTTGCCCCAGGAAGGCGCAGAGCTCGGCTGGTGCTGTGGCCCTGGGAGAATCCCTGAGCCTCCCCCCCAGACCCAGGAACAGGGGACCCAGCGAGGGCAAAGGATTCCCGCTACTGGATCAGAGGCAGCCCAGCCCGCAGGCCTCGGCGCACCCAGCTGCTGTTCGGGGGGGGGGCTGCAGGGATGGGAGGGAGGCGCGAAAAGAGACTGTCTCAAAGGGGACCTCAAGAATCACCATGGCAACTGCTGGGTCACAGCTGGCAGCAGCCGGGAGCTGGCAGCCTGCAGGGCTGGTCCTGTCCTAGGGGAGGAGAACGGTCCGAGAAGGGTCCTCACCGGTCACCCCTCTGGTGGTGCCCCTCAATCCCAACCCACAGCCCCCCACACCTCATTATCCCAGCCCTGGGGTCCCCTCCCCCACTCTGCCGGTGCCCCTCAATCCCAACCCACGGCCCCCACCTCTGCCATCCTTCTCATGTACACCTTGTATATATGGCAGTTTGAATGTTATGTCTTTCAAGTACATTATTTCGATATACCTAGAAAAACAGTCCACAACGACCAGGTGATGACGTCCTCTGAATCTGCATAAATCTGCCGCTCCTCTCTGCCAAGGTCTGCCTGGTAGAGGTGTTATGGAAGGTTCTTTGCGTTGTGTTGGTCTGTTAGTTCTGCAATGTTCACATGCAGATATTTTAGTCTTTACATCCTTGCTGACGCCCGGCCCCCACACTGACTGGTTGGCCCATCCGTGGCATTTAGTTGATCCTTGTTGTCCCTCTTGCATGAGGTTTAGGATTTCTCCTCTCATTCCGTTTGGAATTACAATGAGTAATCATGAGTCCATTTGACTCAGTTGTCCACCGACCGCAAAGTAGTCTCTTGTCACTTCCTTAGTGTCCTTTAGATACATGGGCCAGTTGCCCCAATGTAACTTAGAACTTCCTGAAGTGGCATGTCTGTCGGGGATGCTTTTTGTAGCTGGTGTCGTCTCTTCTCTGACCCTGGTCTGTATGCGTCCACAGCATCCACATACGTCTTTACCCCATCTTCGAACTCACGGCAATGCTGGGCTCCATGACAGAGTGTTTGCTACTGCAGGATTTCCCCCAGGAACACATTTAACAATTGGATTAAATCGCGTGACTTTAACGGACCTCCGTGACTTCTTCCACTTCAGCCCCCACCGCAGTGGCAGGGCTGGAGCAGCGGCCGGGGCTGGAGCAGGGGCTGGAGCATCAGCAGGGTTGGAGCAGCGGCTAGTGGTCGGCCCCCGGCAGGGCTCGGACTCTTAGTCTTGGGTATAAGCCATAGACAGGTTGCAGGCTTCCGTGAATTTTTGTTTATTGCCCGTGACCTGTGTGTGACTTTTACTAAAATTACCCGCTACAAAATCTTAACCTTAACATTATCAATAGACATCCAGATCTTTTCCGTTGTTGAGGGTCTCAAGTGGTTTATGATCCCTTATCAGTGTAAACGAATCCAGCCCACAGATATGTGTAAACGTTCTCACAGGCCCAGACGCTTGCCAGGCTCCTTTTCACTCTCTGCGGATTATTTTCCTGCTTCCGTGAGCATGAGAGTAAAATGCATCTGGCTTCCACTCCGAACCCTGTTACTGCGACAAGACCATAGCTGCTTGTATCGAACTGAGCATCATGGGTTTGTTCGCCTCGTAGTACCTGAGAACTGGAGCTGCTGAGATCATTTCTTTTACCTTGGAAGGCAATGTCTTAATTTGGCCCCCATAGCCAAGATGTGTTGGACTTTAACGGTTCATTCCATGGTTTGTCACTGCATAAAGATCTTGTCAGTATCAACTAAGGTACTTTACCAGCCCCAGTATGCATCTCAGTTCTGGTACATTAGTTGGCGCATTCAATTCCTGAATTGCTTTTACTTTCTCAGAGCTAGGACTGATTCCATCTTTGTATGGTGTCAATCCTAGGGTAGGGACCAACAATAGGGTCGCCTTAGGGTAGGTTTGCGCCCGCCCCCCTCCCGGAATTAAATAAGGCCCAGGGTAGGTGGAAAATGCACTTTTCCTTGTTTAGCTTCAGTCCAGACTTACCTGAGGGTTTTGTTGTGTTCTGCTATCGAAGATCCTATATCAAACTATTGTCTGTGAAAACTAAAACTCCATTTGTGTTTGTCAACACTTCAGCCATCTTTCTTGGGGAAACGTCAGGGGCTTGGTAATCCCAAAAGGGAATCTTTGAAAGCAAAACCTCCCAAAAGATGTGATACCTGGAGTCAGTTTAGAGCTGTCTTTGGCTAAAGGAATTTGCTAATATCGGCTGTAGACAAACAGCTTGGAGAAAACTGTTGCTCCCTTCACTATGGGCAGGAAAGAACTCATCCAGTGTTGAGAGGATGTATTTGCTTCTCACAACTGCTTCATTAAGTCTTTTAAGATCTACACAGATCTGTATTTTTTTTCATTTTCCTCTATAACCTCTAGCATTGTGGCTCACCATGCTGTTGGTTCAGAGATTTTCTCAATTAGGCCAGTAACGCGGCTTTTCAGTTTGGGGGGATTTTTTTGCTCCGTGCTCTGATTGACCAGCCACTTTTGCTCCGTTGATTGGCAGGCCGTTAGGGAAGAGGGTTGGTGGTGGGAGGAGGGCGTTTGCTTGGCCGTTCGGGGTGGTGGTGGGGGGACACCGGAAATGTTTTTTACTCTGATCAGCAAAATGTCTCAGACCACTGTTGCCTGCTAGACGGAGCTACCACTGCTGCAGGGACATGGCTGATCTTAGGCCAGCCTGTCCCCGCCAGCCCAGCTCTGCAGGGACAGAACCTCTCACATAGGGTTACCATACGTCCGTATTTTCCCAAAGTCCAAAGTCCCGGGGCTGGCGGCGCTTCCTGGGGCAGCTCCTGGCACAGCCTGCAGTGTGGGCGGCCCCTAGGCACAGCGGCGGAGGGGGTCTCCGCGTGCTGCACCGGCTCCCTCCTGCCCAATCAGAGCTGCGGGGGCGGGGCTTGTAGGCGCTGGCAGCGGGCAGAGAGCCCTCCGCCCCCCCCCCCGACCCTAGGAGCCAGAGGGACCTGCCGGATGCTTCCCGGGAGCCGCCCCAGGTGAGCACCGCCAGGACTCCCCACCTCACCCCCCAGGGTCTGGTCGGGAGGGGGGGGTGGAGGGCTCTCTGCGCTCGGCGGCTCCGGCAGCTCCCATTGGCGCTTTTCCCGGCCAATGGGAGCCAGGGAGCTCGCGCTTGTGGCGGGCGCAGCACGTGGAGACCCCTCGGCTGCCCCTGATCCTAGGAGCCGAGGGACCTGCGGCAGGAGGGGTGAAGAGGCGAGCGGTGAGCAGCGGGGGGTGAGTAGGTGAGCGGGGGGGGGGGG
>QXTE01000120.1:177769-213032 GCA_003942145.1 Platysternon megacephalum | reverse complement strand
GGGTGAAAAGGCCAGCGGGGGGTGAAGAGGCGAGCGGCGAGGGAGCCAGCAGCGGGTGCGGGGTGAGTAGGTGAGGGGGCAGGGTGAGGAGGCGAGCGGCGAGGGAGCCAGCAGTGGGTGGGGGGTGAGTAGGCGAGCGGGGGGGTGAAGAGGCGAGCGGGGGGTGAAGAGGCGAGCGGCGAGGGAGCCAGCAGCGGGTGGGCGGGTGGGGGTGACGAGGCGAGCTGGGGGCAGGCATGGGGGTTTCTGGCAGGTGGGAGGAGGCGAGCGGTGGCTGGGGGACTGAGGAGGGACGCAGGAAGCCAGCGGCGGGCCAGGGGGTGAGGAGGGGTGCGGTGGTGGGGCCGAGCGGGGAGGGGGCGGGACCTGGGGCAGAGCGTAGGAGGAGCGGGGGTGGACTGTGGGCGGGGCCGACACCCCCCATGGAGTGTCCTCTTTTTTGAATGTTCAAATATGGTAACCCTACTCTCACGTCTCAGTCTAGTCCCCCCCTTTGCAAGCTCCCAAGCTCCTTGTCTTCCTGCCCAGCCCCCGGCTGTCTCTCTCCGGGTCTCTCGTCACCCCCGCCAGTGCTGAGCTAAGGCAAATTGTTTCCTTCCCCCGTGCACCGACTCTGGCCTTGCATATTAGAATTAGCTCCAGCCTGGCAGCTCCAGCTGAGCCAGACGGTCCCCCGAGAGCCTCCTCTGCTGCTGAGCACAGCCAGGGACTTTCCTGCGGCTCCCCATCCCCTGCCCAGCCGCGGGGCCAGCTGCGATTCTGGGCTGGGAGGGGGGTCTGTCTCTCTCCTCACTCCGAGCCCAGCCTTTCTGGGTCGCTTGGTCCCTGCTCGCTGGAGCGTATGGAACCAGGCTTCCCCCAAGACTCCGTCCTGCTCTCCCTGCAGACACTAGGTGGTGGGAGGGGACTGGGGCGGAGGCTCCAGAGGGTGATGTCTGGGCTCCAGGCCCATGGAGATCTGCTGGGTGCTACTGGCTCCCACCCCCACCCTGTGGCTGAGGGAAGAGGGTGCATGGTGGGGGTTAGGGTGTGGCACCTCTCGGGCAGGGAATTCAGATGCCTGGCAGCTCCCCATGCTCCAGGAGGGAGGAGAGAGGGCAGGGCACTGGCATTCCCCTGTGGGTCTGGCTGCTCCAGATAGAAGGGGCAAGTGGCAGCTCCTCCTCCTTCTGGGATTGGGGAGGATTGGGGGTGTTGGGAGCTCCCCCCGGGGGTCTGAAGCCCTGGAGTGAGGCTGGGGCACTGGCAGCTCCCCCCAGGAGCCAGGTGCTCTGAGAGGAGGTGGGTGGGCCGAGCTGGGAGAGGGATCCCAGGGTGGGTTGGGAAGCAAACCGTGCTTGGCAGAGCGGGATTCCTGCTTTGCACCAGTCAGGGAGCAGGGAGAGAGACCTCAAGGCCCAGCAGCCGCTGTAGCCTCTGCCGCTGTTGGGGTACCCCCGGCACCACCCCACCTTGGCAAATGAGAGAGCTGCACCCCACGCACATCGGAGCTGGATGTGCCATGCCCGGCCACCAGGGGCTCCAAGGCAGCAGCCGGGGGGGGGCACATGCGGTGGTGACGGCAGGACCCCAACGAGCCAACCTGCATGCAGGGCTGGGGAGTCTAACGCCCACCCAGAGCTTGGACTGTGAGTGCGTCTGAGTCCCTGCGCCGCAGAGCCAGCGTGCGAGGAGCGTCCGGCTCGGGCTGCACCACAGCTGACCAGAAGCAGCCCCAGGGCCTTCCTTGGCTGGCAGCACTTGGGACTTGGCAGTTCCTTGGATCCGGGCCTGACTCTCCCCTCGGTGTCGATTCACAGCCAGTCCCTTGCCATGGGCGGCTCTGGATTTCCACTGACCGGCGCTGGCCACTGGGTGATGCCCAGCTGGCTGTCCCAGCACGCTCGGTCCCTTCTCAGCCTCTGTCCCACCCCGTTTATGGCATGAATGAACTAAAGCAAAAGAGCTGACACTGCGTTCCTCCTCCTCCCCAGAGAGGCAGCACTCCCGGGACCCCGTCATCATGCAGAAGGGTCCTGGATGCGCAGAGAGAGAACGGCTGATTTGTGCCGTCCTCTCCCGACTATCGCCTGGGAAATCCAGCCCCCGGTGTCATCCCGGCACGATTCCTCCATGCACCGAGGCAGGCAATTAACCCCTGCTGTGGAGGGGTCATGAAGACTCTTCCCCCTGGCCAGCCATGCAAAGGATCTAAGCGCTTGGCTTAGAGGAGAATGAGGGGGGATCTGATTGCAGGGGAAGCTCCAGTACAGACATCTTGCTCTGTGCTGGTACAGTGCCTAGCACAAGGGGGCGCTGGTGAGTAACTGAGGCCCCTCAATGCTGCAGCCATGAGATGAATGATAATACAGTGCTGCACCAAGATACAGTCTCAGGAGATATGAGCAAAACAGACTCACGTTTTGGCCATAATCCTCTGGCAAATCCAGGTTTGGAGGGTGTGGCCAACCCGGATCATGACCGGGGGAGTTGGAAATTGTTGTGAAAAATTGTTTCCTGATTTCTTTCCCCCCCCCTCACATTTTTAATTTTGAATAATTCTGACCAGGTAGAATCTCCATCCTTAGAGGTTTTTAAGGTCAGGCTTGACAAAGCCCTGGCTGGGATGATTTAGTTGGGATTAGGTCCTGCTTTGAGCAGGGGACTGGACTAGATACCTCCTGAGGTCTCTTCCAACCCTAATCTTCTATAATAGATCCAACGTTGACCTAAAGCTGGGGGCAAGAGGGAGTGTTTAGCAAAAACATAAGCAGTTTTTTCCCCGTTTTTTTGGAGAATTTTTTACTCCCACTAGTTGTGCCAACCCCTGGCAGGAGGGTGAATTTTCTTAGCTTCTTCCTGGGTGGGAATTCACCGTTTTTTGACAGTGCAAATGACCTTTGGCTTCCAAGGGAAAATATGGAATGAGCTCGAGACGTTTTCTGCAGCATCTCCGCAGGGAAGTTGTGCTCTGGGCCTGGGAGTGGTCGGTTGGGTGGCTCTGGGGCGCGGTGGTAGACACCACTGGATATACCTGTAGAGGGGCTCACCTCTAGGTTAATAGTTCAAATCCCATCCTGCCTGTGGCTGCGTCGTTTAAAGCACCCAGCTTCCTGGAAAAGAAAACACCAACCTCTGGTGATTCCTCTTTGGAGCCCTTATAGGATTCTAATTAAGTAGAACATCTTGTGTATGTTTCTTCTGCCCCCGTCACTGTGTACGCTGCAGCTTTCATAGGAATGCACGCTCCTTGCATCATTTAACTGCCACTTTTATTTGCAATAACATTATATTGGCCACATTGATGTATTTAGATACTGTGTTAGGCAGAGGTGAGCAAACTACGGCCCACGGGCCGGATCCGTCCTGCCCGGCCTCCGAGCTCCTGGCCTGGGAGGCTATCCCCGGCCCCTCCCGTGCTGTCCGTCGTCCCCCCCCCCGCAGCCTCAGCTCGCTCGCCCCGTCGCTGGCGCAAGGCTCTGGGCGGTGGGGCTGGGAGCTCCTGGGGCAGCGCAGCTGCAGAGCCCGGCCTGACCCGGTCTCTGTGCTGTGCGATGCCGGCGGCGTGGCCTGGCTCCAGCCGAGCAGCACGNGCACAAGGGGGCGCTGGTCAGTGACTGAGGCCCCTCAATGCTGCAGCCATGAGATGAATGATAATACAGTGCTGCACCAAGATACAGTCTCAGGAGATATGAGCAAAACAGCCTCACGTTTTGGCCATAATCCTCTGGCAAATCCAGGTTTGGAGGGTGTGGCCAACCCGGATCATGACCGGGGGAGTTGGAAATTGGAGAAATTGTTGTGAGTGAGGGGGTGTGGCTGGGGCAGGGGTCCCGGGGGGGCTGTCAGGGAATGGGGAGGTTGGATGGGGCAGGAGTCCAGGGGGAGCAGATAGGATGTGGGGGCCAGGCCACAATCCCCTCCCCTAACCGGCCCTCCATACAATTTACAAAACCTGATGCGGCCCTCAGGCCAAAATGTTTGCCAGCCCCTGGTATTGTACATATAATATATATTATATGTCCTGTTTATTGTCCTTCTGCCGCTCTTTTAACTCTTGCTTTATTACTGAAAGGGGGATCCAGAGTCTCTCCCCGCTAACCTGGTTCTGACGCCCTTCGAGTCCCTATTTTCATTTACTAACTCATGTCTCACATTTTACAGAAGGTTAAACTGTGTAAAAGGCTTGAGATACCCGAAGGTCTGACGACCCACATTACAACTGCCAGGGGACGCTGGCTGCTGGCTCAGCTTCGCACCCCTCACAACCTTCGCACCCCTGAATGAAAGGTTCAGATGGATTTTTGTGGAATCTTTTAAAAGTCAATTCACTTTGCATTTTCTTTTTAAACAGGGGCGCTCTGAAATTCTGCACTCCCTTGTTATGTTGTAAGCAGTTTATTATGAGAGACCAAATAAATATTTTAAACTTGCTCGGCTTGGCCTTGCCGGCTAACCTTCCTAAAATGGTTTTACGATCCTGAAGTACCGGTGTTGTAAATTGCGGGTTATGAGCAGGTAACACATTTAAGTTGCTCACATTTCTAAGCTGCGATTTTTATTTTTAAGCTTTGAATAAGTTCGACATAGGTGAGAGAACCTATGCCCTGCATTCTGGTACTTCTATATCATAGCAGCTTTCTGTTTTCCTGCTGTTTTCATCCCCTTACTTTCCATCTATGGCTGAGATCTCTGAGGCTTTAGTAAGGTGATTGTTACACTTACATTTTTCTTTTTCCAACAGGTAGTTTTTCTTTTTTAACTTATTAGGTGTTTCTCTCTCTCTCTCTTTACAATCTGTGGTTTGAGCTGATCAAAGCCCCGTGCATTGTTCTTAATTATTGTTCTACACATCGGTACCCAGGTAACATCCCCACTCGTACATTCGGAAGCTGTCAAGCCATCTAGAGATCCCAATTCCCTTTTTAGTGAGTTTAACTACATCACCCACAGTCACACAATTGAAATCCAATTGTCTCTGTATCTGCAGCAGCCAGCACAATTGATCCTTTACAGACACGGTCAGGAAGGGCCCATTTCTTTCAGCACGGCCGTAAAGGCCAACAGGAAATCCTCCCAAGACATCGGTCCCTTGGCGGCACAGGACGGGGGGCATCGTCACTGCTGTCCTTCTCCTCCTGAGTCTGGCCCTGGCCACGTCCCTCCTTGCTGTGACGCTTCTGTGTAAGTTCAACTGCAGCGCCAAGCCCAGTTCCGATGGGGCTTGTGGGATGAGATCAAGGCCGAGCCGGCCCAAGTGGAGACCCCAACAGGTCTGGACACCTGTGTCGATCTAGTCATCTGGATCAACGATTGGCTAGGTGAGCGATGGTAAGAAAGAAGAGAGAGGTCACAACCGCCCGCTCTCAGATTCCTCTCCGCCAGTCGAGCCGGTGCCAGTAGATGTAGCTTGCCGGGGACTCGCCCTGAGGAAAGAGGGCACTGGGAACGCTTTAACCTGGGCTTCTACTGCGGCGAGCTGGGTCCCGTCAGCTCTGCTTGTTCCACAAGGAAGCCAGCCTGGGAGGGGTCAGGGAAACGAGCCAGACCAGGCTCAGTGAAAGGAGCTGGCCGGAGCACCCTGACAAAGTGTTCCCCGGTCCCGAGCTGATTTCTGAACCAGTGCAAAGCCAATTCCCATCTACTAATACTGACTGAGTTACAAATCCCCAGGCCATTCCTGACATCCCCTTTGCAATGGACCTTTCTCAGCTCAGGCACAGCAGATAACTTTATCGACATAGAGAAGGCCGATTTCCCTGCTGTCCAAGCCGTTCCAGACTTAGTAGAGACAACTGACAGGTCCCTTCTCTCCTCCAGGCCGGTTCCTCAGTGGGTTACCCTGCAAGGGCAAGGAGAGACGCTACAAGTCAGTGAAACCCGTTCCCCATGTTTTCCCCTGATCCGGGATATCTCTTGGCTGGCCTTCACAATCCTCTTATCCACCGGCATGAGGAACAGTCAGCGTTCCCTCGGGGCTTTGCCCGCAGCACAGCTTGACCCCAGGAAACGGGGAGCGCACGGTAGCCCCCCCAGCGGTTGTAGAGCTGGGGTAGCGGGGCCGACAGAGCTGAGCGCTGACCCCGATTCTCGACTCCCATCCAAATATAACAACGACACCAATGACTGTGAAAAGAAAAACCAGGGGTTACGATTGCCCAGTAGAGTTACCGCCAGGGGCGAGCGTTCAGTTCAGTTCCATTTATGCCATGTCTGGACCAGAACTAGCTGCTCTGCACTCCCAACTGCAGGAGAATCTAGCCAAGAGCTTTAGTCGCAAGTCCACCTTGCCCGCTGGGGCGCCAGTCTTCTTTGTCCAAAAAAAAAAGATGGCAGCCTCCAACTTTTTGTGAACTATTTGGCCCTAAATCAAGTCGTTATTAGTAACCGATACCACTACCCCCTAATCCCCAAACTATTGGACTACGTGGGGGCTGTTCAGGTGTACACAAAGTTAGACCTCTGAGGGGTGTACAACGTAGTCCATAGGAGAGCTGGGGATGAGTGGAACACTGCCCTCCAAACGCGTTACGGTCATATTGAGTATCTCATGATGCCCTTTGGGTCGATGAACGCACCCACCACATTTCACCATTTTATTAACAACGGGACATTCTGGACCAATGCGTGGTAGCATACCTGAATGACACGCTTATTTTTTCAGAAAACGCTGTTCTGTCATGAAGAGACTACATCAACATGGCCTCTATGCTAAACTGGAGAAATCTGTCTTTGACCAGCCTTCAGTCGAATTCCCAAGGTTGAGGTTCGTCTTATCACCCGACAGTATTGAGATGGATCCTTGCAAGGTGAAGGTGCTCCTTGAGTGGGCAGCATCATGTAACGTTCATGAACTACAGAGCTTCCTGTTTTATTGATAGTTTATCCATAGATTCTTCTAACATAATGCCCCCCTCGGCGCCCTGCTCTGCAAAAACACCAAGTATCTCTGGTCCCCCGAGGCCCAACAGGCCTTCAAGCAGCTAAAATTCACATTCACCACTGCTCCTATTCTGGTTCATCCAGACACTACACAGGTCTTCATCGTTGAAGCAGATTCTTCCAACGTGGTGATGGGAGCAGTGCTTTCTCAGAGACAAGGTCCGCAACAGTTGTTACATCCATGTGCCTTTTACTCCAGAAAACTCACACCCACAGAGCAGAACTATGAGATTTTGGACAAGGAACGCCTGGCAATTAAAATCCCCTTTGAAGAGTGGCACCACTCTCTAGAAGGGTCCCGGTACCCCAGCCAAGTGTATACAGACCATAAGAACCATGCCCTTAACCTGTGACAACTTTGGTGGGTCCTGTTCTTTTCACGCTTCAATGTCATAATATCCTATCACCTGGGAGTCAAAAATAGCAAAGCCCACAAACCTGTCTGGAAAAAGGGAACATTTCGCTGACCTAGTAGATTTGAATCTTGAAACCTCCCGCATCCTCAAGCCTCATAATTTCCTGGGCACAGCTCCTCGCCAAGACTGCTCACCCTATAGGATCAGCCTCAGCCCGAGGGGACCCTCCCAACAAACAGGAGCTCATAGGTAGGGAACCCCACAATGGCTAAGATGGGATAGCCTAAGTGGAAAGGGCATACGTACATTCCCCCCAAATCTCCAAGAACTACAACTCTGTAAATGTGTCGTGACTCACCCCTGCCGGGATATTTTAACCAGATCAAGACTCAGTGTCTCGTCTCTTCTGGTGTCCTCACATCCGAACCATGGTGTATGTGCTCACTCCAAAATGCCACACAATAAACCACTCAGACTCCTACAACCCCCTGAGACTACATCTAGCTCCTGGTCAGTCACTGTCCTAGATTTTAGAGTAGAATTACCCAAATATGATGGATTCACAACCATTGTGATGGTGGTGGTGGACCACCTGACAAAAATGGCACACTTCGTCCCTTGTATTAGCTACTCTTTTTCCAGGAGATCGCCCAGCTCTGGATGGATCAAATCCTCCTCCTGCATGGTCTCCCGGACCACATCATCTCTGATCACAAAGTGCAATTCATCTCCCATTTCTGGCATGATGCCCTCCCAATGAAGGGCATTCGATCTTGTCTCCGTTCCGAATATAACCCCCAGACCAACGGTCCAGCAGAGAGAACCAGCCAGATTCTGGAGCAGTACATTTCATGCTATATAAACTACCCCCAGAACAACTGGTCCTCACTGCTCTCTCCTGCAACGTTCGTGTACAGTAATGCAGTACATGCCTCTATGGGGCAAAGCCCCTTTTTTTGAACTGTGGATTCTACCCACAACTTCCCCCAACCCAACAGCCCTGGACTGCGAACAACAACTCCGTCAAACCCAAGATGGCCTCAAGATTCACCTGGAGGACACCAAGAGGAGCTACAAACAGTATGCAGACTCGCGTCAACAGGAGGGGCCCACCCCTTCAGTAGGCCAGATGGTACAACTCTCATCTAAACACCTACATACGGACAGGCCATCTCGTAAACTTGACAACCGGTTCCTCAGCCCCTACTGAGTTCACTGCCAAATCAACCCAGTCACCACTGTACTCCATCTACCCCAATCCCTCTGGATACACACTGTTCTTCACATATCACTCCCCTCGTGCAGGATCCGTTCCCTCACTGCTCCCAACAACCCCCCTGCCAGTACACCTTCAGGATCATGGTGAATGTCCTGTCCAGGAGATCCTCGACTGTAGGATGAGGCAGGGCAGGCTCTGGTATCTCGTCGATTGGGAAGGTTGGGGTCCTGACGAGTGCTCCTGGGAGCTGGCGGAGAATGGCCACACCCCTGACCTCGTAAGACACCTTCCATGAGAGCCATCCCGGGAAAAGCCGGCCCACTGACGCTCAGAAGGCGCCCTGCAGGGTGGGTGGTGATCACAGGTCTGAAACCTGGGCCCGCAGGTCCCCCAACGATGCCAGGGTGTGACTGCCCCCTGACAGCTCTCCAGAACCAGCCCAAGGGGGAGCCGGTGGAAGTCTGGCCCAGCAGAGGCGCCACCCATGAAGCTCCTGATTGGAGCAGAGGTCCGGCCCCACTGATTGTCCCCGATGCACAGCTTAAGCCAGAAGGAGGCGCAGGAAGTTGCCTAGGCAACCGAGAGAATTTCTGACCTGCTGCTGTCCTGGGCCCTGGCTCTGGCTTGCCCCAGCCTTGGCGCGACTCCCGACACTGATCCCGGCCCCGCCCATTGGGGTGACCCCTGACCCCGCTGCCAGTCCCAACCTTTGGGGTGATTCCGACTCTGGCTCTGACTCTGGCTTTGGCTCCTGGTGTCTGACCCCAGCTCTGGCCACTCGGCATCATTGCCTACGCCCCGGTCCCTACAGGGGAATTGTGGGAAGGCCCCGGAGGGCTATTAGCGCTCGAGTGATTCTAACGGGGGCCCGCACTGCAGAGTGGAGTTCAGGCGCTAGCTAGACCAGGGTGGAAGCACCGCCAAACCGGTTCGGTGTGAAGAGAAGGGGGGGGTGATGGGGTGTAATATAAACCCCACCCTGGCAGTGACAGGTTAAGGGGGGGCCGGCGAGCCCGGTTAGCCCATTCTGCGACACCTGGCAGGGCAATGGGCAGTTAAGGGCTGGACCCAGCCGGGGAGGAAAGAGCAGGCAGATCCTATAGAGCAAGAGGAAGAGGAGATCCGGGTAGTTCAGCGTTTCCTCTCTCTGGGAAAGGAACCACTGAGGGGCCGGCAGGAAGGCGCCGGTACCTGGGATTGTCCCTGCAGGGAGAAGTGAGACTGCGGGGAAGGAGCCCTGGGTCAGCGACTCAGGAGGAGCTGGGTGGCCAGGGAGGAAGCCCTGGGAGGCAGCGCTGCATGATGAAGTGAGGAAGAACCCTGCAGGGCCTGGGAGAGGGGCAAGGAGCCTGCGGAGGTGTGAGCCGGGGAAGGGGGGAACGTTTCTGTTTGGAATTTGGACAGCGTCACCCTGGAAGGGGCGGAGCTGTTCGTGTGACCGGGCTGGAGGGCTGAGTCAGCACACAGACCGCCGGAGGAGGAGGGCGAGTCAGAGGGACTGCAACCCTGGGTCTTGCCATGAGGAGGCACTCCGGGATGGTGAGTCTATGACGGGATTGAGACTAAACCATGGGTAAGAGCTTGGGTTAACTGTGCAGCCAACGTGGCTTTGAAAATATCACCCAATCTTCCGTTCACCCTGCCTGACAGGGCCGGCTCCAGCTTTTTTGCCGCCCCAAGCGGCGGGAAAAAAAAAAAAAGAAAGAAAAAAGAAAAATCCGATTGAGCTGCCGCCGAAGAGGAGGAGAGGGACTGAGGGACCCGCCGCCGAATTTCCGCCGAAGACCCGGCCGTGCTGCCCCAATAGCGGACAGAGTGCCGCCCCTTTCCATTGGCCGCCCCAGGCACCTGCTTCCTTCGCTGGTGCCTGGAGCCGGCCATGCTGCCTGATAACAGGAACGCTCCATGAGAGTCAAAGGTGGCAAATTTAAAACAGATAAAAGGGAAGACTTTCTCACACAGTGCATAGGCAGCCCGTGGAACTCACTGTCACAAGATTTCACTGAAGCCAGGAGCTCAGCAGGGTTCAAAACCAGATTGGACACACATGGATAATGAGACCGTCCAGAGCTGGAATAGCAAGGATTACAAAACAGTCACATGTTTTGGCAGGGATCAATATAAACCCTCATGCTCCAGGTCATGAGCTAGCCTCCAGGTATCAGGGGTCAGGAGGGAAGTTTCCCTAGGGCAGGTTATCCCACATCTGCCTACTGCAGAGTTTCTTGCACCTTCCTCTGAAGCATCTGGTCAGTGCCGGAGACAGGTTACTGAGCTAGGCAGATGGCAAGTCTGGTCCAGGGTGGTAAATCCTATGAGCTCTATCTGAGATTGGGGTGAAAATTCAAGTCAACCATGTTAGATCTGGACCCCACAGAATAAAATCCATTCCTATCTGCAGTCCCCCCAGGCTGTGTGTGCATGCCTGCCCCTGTAATGGAGAGCTACCCAAGGCACTAGCTTCCAGCAGCTGTTCTTTCCCCCCGCGGCACTTTGTCTGGACGCAGCCCCAGGGCGCCGGGAATGAATAGGAGACACGTCTCTATCAAAAGTCTTTCAAGCTTTTGACAGGAGCTGGAGAACAATGGAGCCACTGCCAGCAGTGGCGGCGGCAGCCTCAGATTAGTGCTTTGAAATGAAGTTTAATTGTGGTCCCCAGCCAGGGGATGGCACTTATCTAATAACTGCGGGTGGCAAAGGCTTTTGTTGGCGGCTTGGCAGAAAAAGCTGCAGCTGGACCGGGTGGGGGAGCAGAGCAGAAAGGGAAACCGGAATGAACGGCTTTATGTTGCCCATGTTCTGAACAGACGAGTCCCTTTCCCGAAGAGCCGAGTTTTGAGGGCTGTTTCAAAGTGAACCCTGGGACAGTTAGAGAAAAACAAATGACTTGTATTACCACAGCATCCAAGGAGCCCCAGTCACGGACAAGGCCCCATTGTGCCAGGCGCTGCACAGACAGAGCAGAGACAGCCCCTGCCCCAGACAGCTCTCAGTCTGACAGTGGATGGATACAGGCAGACGGGGGAGGACAAGGAAACAGGGAGATAAGGTGGGTGGTCGGCGTGGTCTCTGCATGCCAGCACCCTACAAGCGTTTTGTCGGCCTCACCGCGAGGGCGAGTTCTGAGAAGGGATTGGGAGGAGAAGGGGCTTTGCAGGTGCTGACAGGGAGCATCCCCCAAGCGGGAGGGGCAGTGTGGGAAAAGCACAAAGGGGCTTGTTTGAAAATGGAACAAGCGGGCGGTTGAGGCTGGCGCCAGGGGCTGATCCGGGTGGGAGCTGGTCTCTCGCTAGCATATGAGAGACGACAGGTCGGGTGGGGATCGAACGGGAAGATGAGCGGCACACGTCTGATGCGACAGAGCAGGGGGAGCCAGTGGAGGGACGCGAAGAGGGGTGACGTGGTCACGGTGCCCGGCTGGGAAATGATCTTAGCAGCTGCCTTCTGAATGGGCAAGTGGGGCGGGATGGCGTTTGTCCGAGGCCAGAGGGGATTCTAATTACTGTGGGAGCACTGGCCAGCCCCACGCAGGGGGCGGGGCCCTGTGGGGCCGGATGCTTCCTCCCTTACAATGACCAGATGCTCCCCGCCCCACAGAGCTTGTGAGCAACGGCTGTGGCGATCAGCAGGTACCACAGCCAAGGGCAGTGCGCGGTTATCACCACTGGCTCCTCCCCATTCAGTGGATCTGCTCCCTGGGCCAAATGCTGCTGTCCTTGACCCTGGTGTAAATCCGGAGCCGTGGCATTGGTTTGGAAGGCGACTGCGTTTCCACCGAGGTGGCATGGCCCTGAGGCAGCTGCTGCTGAGTTAGGGTCACTAGCTGCTAAGGGTCCCTGGCTCCTTACTGCTCCTCCATTGCACGTGCTCGTGCAACCGCCTGCCTGGTGCAAGGCTGGGAGCTCGAGCCCGTTGCACGCTGGGGTTTGAGCCAGCGGAGGTTCTGCATGCTGGGGTGAGGGCAGGTCCTGCCCCTGCACGGACGCGACCTGAGACGCACCCAGCAGTTGCACAGAACCTGTGCAATGTTTTTGTGATGGAGTCATTGCACGAGCCGGCAGAGCTCGCCCCAGGGCTGGCCCACCCGGTCACGGGGCGGACACGGCTCCTTGCACACCATGCGTGGCCTGCATCCGATCTGCCTGGCTGGCTTGTGGGCTAGGTTTCAAGGCCCATCAGGCGGGGCCCTGATCTAATCACTGGAATTATCCCCTGGTGCTGGAGGCAGCGACTGTATTAATATTCCTGCACTGGAGACAAGCAGCCCCGGAGTCCCTGATTCTCTCAAGGGACTGTTGGGAACAGGATCCTGATTCCACGCAGGTTAGCCTCTCATGGCTAAATAGACGGGAACCTAATGCCCTGCTCACCAGAGACCGGCCGTCCCCGTGGCCTCCACGCCGGGGCCTTATCGTCTCGCAGATCACGGCTTTCGGAGCAGAGGCGCTAACTCCGGAGCTGGGGCTGTAACTGACACACTTTGTTCAGGAGTCGCACGTTGCTCCCCCCATCCATTCCCCGCGATGCTGCAGCCCCTCGGGAATCCTGGGAAACAAACGTCTTCCCCTCCACCGGGACCTTAACAACGTCCCTCAGCAGGCACGACGTCGCGCGAGCCCTTTCGGACCCACGCGTTTAACCTTCAGCAACGCCACGTCCACCCTGAGGCAGCTTGGAGAGCCGAATGGCGTTCATAAGGAGTCACAAATAAACCCCTCGTGAAAGACCCAACGCAGAAGATCCCTGGCTTCAATCTCCCACGAAGCTCATGGGCAGCCCCGAAGCGCAGCCGCACAAACCGGGACAGATGCGGATCCTTGCTGCACAACTGGAAAATTAAAGACTCTGCAGTGGGCAGCTGTGGTCGGCCAGAACAGACCATGGAACATGGAACAACTCAATGCCCGATTCACAAATACGAAGGAGGCATCACAGCTATACACTCTGCTACTCCAGATGCCATTATCCGGCTTAACCATCTGAATGTAAAACTAGAGTTGGTGCTGTACATTTCCATCAGCCATACGAAGAAGAAGGAGTCTCACGCCCCAGGGCTCCGCTCTCCTGCTTCGTGCAGGTGAAGTCTCCCGACGTGCACTCTACTGACTGTAACAATGGCCTCTAAGAAATGGTGTCCCTAGGCTCTGTTTGTCAGGGGGTGGAGATGGATGGCAGGAGAGAGATCACTTGATGATTACCTGTTCTGTTCACTCCCTCTGGGGCACCTGGCACTGGCCACTGTCGGCAGACAGGATACTGGGCTAGATGGACCTTCGGTCTGACCCAGTCTGGCCGTTCTTATGTTCTCCTCTTACCCAGTGGATCAGCTCCCTGGCTGGAACAAAGTCAGATCCACTGACTTGAGTGGCAAAAATAAGTCCACTCCTTACTGCTACTTGTGTTAGCTCTGCTGAGCCCGCCCCACGCTGGGAGAGCGAGCCAGGTTCCCATCCTGCTCCTGCATCATCGACACGATTGGTTCTTATGATCCAACGACAGGGCGGGTCCTGTGGAAGGAGGATAATGGTGGGTCCCTGGCTCTTTGAAATTCCTCCTTTTGTGCAGTGAGGGAAGTGAGGAGGTTTTTCCTCCATGGAAAAGGTGCTATTTAGAGCTTGTCGAAATATTTCTGTCCAAACAGAATTTTCAACAAAAAAAAATGGCTTTTCATTGGAAAAAATTTTCAAAGAAAATTATTGCTGATGAAATGTTCTAGTTTTTCAATGAAAAAAATATAAAATGATTTTATTTTCTGGTAAAAATGGTCAGTACAACTTTACAAAGTGTATACTGAAAACCAAATATTTTTAACGGATTTCTATAAATTTTGAGTTCTGAAATTTTCACTGGAAATTTCAATGAAAACAAAACAAAAAAGTTACTTAAAAAAAACCAACTCATCCTATAAAAAATAATTGCCATTTTTCAAGCAGGGTTCATGCATTGAATGGGGCGTTCCCCACCCCCTCCCCACTCCACCCCATATTAAAGGGCAGGACTGTTCTAATGGGGACTATCAGGCCTTCTTTGCCCCCTACTGGGAGTTTCAATGCCCTTACACTCCTGCTTAAGGAAAACCTGCTCAGACCAGGCTACCAATGACACTTAGTCCTCCAGAGGCCTAGAAGGGCCAGGAGGAGACACTGACCAATAGGGAGCCAGCAGGCCAGTTAAGAAGGCTTCCAGCTTCTTCTGAAGGGCAGTTCCGAGGGGGGCTGGGACAGCAGAGCTGCTCCCCAGCACTAGCCCAGAACTCAGGGCCAGGTCAGGAGCCTGGCTTAAATCCTGCAACTAGCAGTCACCCCTTGTGTGTGTTTCTTAGTTCGAGGCACAGGCAGCCAGTTCTTGAGTTTGGTTATTGTTAACTATTTAAGACTGATGCCAAGCTCCCGGCACGGGCCATTCTGCTCCAGCCCGGCTGCCACAAATGTATTTTGGAAGAGAGACATTAGTTTAGAAAAAGTGGCCACTTTAAGGGCCTGAAAGCGGAAACGGCCCAGATTTCAGTGAGTTTGGGGGATTGATGGATTTATTATTTAACTTGACTAGTTTATCATCCTTGGGGATCTGTATGCCCAGGAATCTGGGTAACTCATGGAGTATACAAGGAGTAGGGCATGGTTTGAAGGTTTTGCCTTTATCCCAATTTAGTTTTAGTCCAAGGATGGTAGAGAATTGGGATTAAACTGTCCCACACGTGAGAGAGTGAGTTTTTAGGGTGATTCATAGAGATCCACCACAAATTCCTATTTTTCCATTTTTCTGTATAACCAGCAGCACTGGGGCACACCTTGCTGTTGGCTCAGAGCTTTTCTCAATTGTGTCAATGTGCTCCATTCTCTTTAACACCGTGTCCACTTTATGAACTAAAAGGGTAGGAATCCTGCCAGGTGCATGCACACTATGTGGTTCAGGGTGGTCTCATAAGGTGATTTGTACTGGGTCTCCTTTCAGAAGTCCAATACTACCACATATTCCATTGAGTTCTTCCACCTTTCTCACTGGACCCATCATGGCTGCCAGGCTGCAGCCACGAAGGCTGTTGGTCCTTTGATCACATACATTCTGAATGCAAAGTGTTTGTCTTTGTAAGTTGTTTCAGGGGTGGCCTGGCCCATGCAGTTCAGACACATCCAGGGCTAGAGATTGAAGGCGATTGTAAGTCCTTCTGAGATGACTGGCACATCAGCTCCTGAGTCAATTTTAAAGTCGATAGTTTTACCAGGGATATTCAGTTTCACTCTCCAGGCAGGTTCTGTGTCATCACAGGTGATAGATCCCAGAAACAATGGCTCTTGAATGCCTGTAATATGTGTCAGCTCCCTGACTGCTTTGGTGCTGCAAACAGATGCAAAATGTCCATGTAGTAAGTGAAGGCCCTGATAAAGGCCCAGTATGAGGCCTGAGGCCTGAACTGAAGTAATGGTTAAGACTTTGCTAAGCATAAAGCAAAGTTAAGCTGTGAGCCAGAGGCAGGCCCTGCTCCCAGAAGCTGGCAAGGAAAGGGCTGATGCTGCAAAAAGAGACATACCTAGAAGGTACGGAACACCAGATATCAGAACATTCGCATACTTATACATTCCACACAGATAAGAAGGAACAGGCCGACCCATCCCAAGGACAGGGCCAAAGGGGTAAAATGATGGATAGAGTTGTTTTGCTCGAACCAACATGTACAAGGTGAGAGGCGGCACCTTGCTACGTAGTGGGGTTGTACCTTGCTGCGTAGAAGGGTTGCACCTCAATACGCCAGGAGTGATGTGTAACTTGTTTGTACCTGTGTATAAGAATGTATCCCTGGGGCGGTGGCTTTGTCCGGTCGAGGGGGAGTAAAAAGTCCCGCCACTGAGCTGGGTCCATTGCCAAGAGGCACTTTCTCGTAGTAGGCCCTGAGTTAGGCTAAGAAACCTACAGGGAACTGCAATTGTGTCCGAGGTCGCAATAAACCTAGTCGACGTAGCTTTGCATCTTACTGGACTCTGTGGTTATTGGGGGTTCTCTTCGGGTCTGCTGTGCCAGCGATCTGCAGAGCTGGCGCAGCACACAGGGGAACACACGCACGCAGCCAAGTGATATCAACATAGGAGAAAGCAGAGCACCCCACCGGTAGCATCTGACAACAGTCCATATTTCATGCATGTATCACACCGTGCGCCTCTGGCTGGACAGGCATCATCTCTTGGGAGATGACTTTTTCCACACCATGTGCATGAAGGCTGGAATTTGTCCCACTTAGCCTGGGAGTTCTCTCTGCTTGAGATTAGACAGTGGTGGGTTTGGGACGTTCCTGGGGGCATTCATTCCACAGCCTTGGACCAGCCCCTGAGAAAGTTCTGCCTTCATCCCAGACGAGCTTTACCCTGACTGTAGAGAGTCCCACTGAGCCGCAGGAGCAAAGATGTTTCCATCCCAGATTCCTGGGTCTTTTAGATCAGTGGTTCTCAACCAGGGGGACACCTACCCCTGGGGCTAGGCAGAGCTCTTCCAAGGGGGTACATCAGCTCATCTAGAGATTTGCCTAGTTTTACAACAGGCTATGTAAACAGCACTAGAACATAAGAACGGCCGTACCGGGTCAGACCAAAGGTCCATCTAGCCCAGTATCTGTCTACCGACAGTGGCCAATGCCAGGTGCCCCAGAGGGAGTGAACCTAACAGGCAATGATCAAGTGATCTCTTTCCTGCCATCCATCTCCACCCTCTGTCAAACAGAGGCTAGGGACACCATTCCTTACCGATCCTGGCTACTAGCGAAGTCAATACAACTAACATTTCATGCAATGACTTGTTTATACGGCTCTATATACAATACAGTGACATGTAAGTACAATAGTTATATTCCAATTGATTTATTTTATAATTATATGGTAAAAATGAGAAACTCAGCCATTGTTCAGTAACAGTGGGCACTTTGTTATTTTTATGTCTGATTTTGTGATCAAGTCGTTTGTAAGCGAGGTGAAACTTGGGGTACACAAGACAAATCAGTAGTCTGGAAAAGTTGAGAGCCACTGGACTGGATCCCCTGGGCCCAGGCGATGAAGCGTGTTGCAGGTAAGGACTGAGAACTGGGCCTTTCCCCGATATTCTCTGGGAAGCCAGTGTAGGGCGCAGAGAACGTGTTGCTGACGAGACGTGCTGCAGCACGTATTAGTTTGAGTTTCCTAGGCACTGAGGGTTTGCTGCCAGGGCATATCACAGTGCTGGCGTCCAGCCACAAGGTGAGGAAGGTGTGAATAGCTGAGGCTGGGTCATCGTCAGCCTCAATGGCATGGAGTCTCCTAGCAACCGGAGATGGTAGAAAGCGTTACTCATGGATGCTGCTAGGGGAGAGCTCAGTGAGGAATCCAAGAGCCTCCTAAACTACAGACCGAGTTGACCAATTGTGGGTGTGAACCTGCAACCAATGGAAACGGCCCCGTGTCTGCAGACTCTTCAAAATGCTCTCCTCTGTATACTGCTGCCCTCTGCTGGATGGAATATGAACTGCTGCAGAATGTGTCATACACCCCATACTGCTAGCAGAGATTCTCCTGTCGCTCAGACGGTAGTGCCGTGAAGTTGTGAATGGCCCGGAATGCCCTATGTTATGTCTCCACAGCACCCTCTGTCCTAAAGCACTTTATACCTTATGCACAGGGATCCCTCACTAGCTTTTACAACATAGCGAGCTCTGGGTTGGAACAGTAAAGCTGGAACTGTGCCCAGCAGAGCCACCCGTCTGCTCTGGAGAGGAAGTGGGAATGATCCACGTCCAGCTGAAACTGCAGAAGAAGTCAGAGAGGCTAAGTGCAGTTCCCTGAGTTGGAATTTGGCTGGGCTGCGCAGCCTACAGCCCTGGCTTTGGGGCAAAGTGCCACGGGATCGTTACAGACCACAAGCATGCAGGGTCTTGGTTTTACATCCCATTGAAAGGGGAGCTCCCCCCAGCACCACGGAGCGAGGGGTTAGCTATTTACCTCCCCAAACCCACATCCTGCAGGTTTCCCAGCCGCGTACCGGCCAGACCCAGCGCTGCGTAATGTGCAGAGACAGTCACTGTCCGGGGTGCGGTGACCGGCACGGACAGTCCGTGTCCCAAAGAGCTTTCGGTCTAAGCTGACAAGACACGGGAAGAAAAGCAGAGGCACTGAGACGGGAGGGGTCTTGCCTAAGGTCACATATCAGGTCTAGAACCCAGGCCTCTTGAAACCCAGCTTGCTGCGCTACCCACTGGGCCACACTTCCTCTCCCCAGGGAAAAGCCTCCCGCCAGCAGCATGTGTGGTTCTGCTGTGACATTCTAAACAGGGCGAGGTTTGAACGTCTGGCTTATGAAGGGAATCCTCCTTACGACAGGAAATACAGACCGAACAAATGAGGTGAAGAGGAAGTTAATCGAGTTACAAAGTTGAGCACTTGACAACTAGAAAATGCCAAATGTACAATAGCCTTAATTCTGCCCTCATGTGCATCCATCCTGCCCTGAAAGAGGCAGGAGTCCTGTGGAAAACATAGCAGGTGGTTCTGTGATTACAAACAGGGCATACGCCCAAGGGGGCACACTCAGACAGCCGTAAATCTGGCATGTCCTAACTTTCCAGACAAACAGAAGACCCTGTCTGTGCCCAAACGAGGGTCCAGTTTGCGTGTGACAGTTTGCACTAGTCTCTTGCTACAACTTTGCTCCCGGTTGGAGCACTTTGAAGCATGTTTTTTCTTCAGATGTGGAATCGTAAAAAAGATCATGTGATAAAAATGTATATACTTGCTTTCTTCCGACACTGAACAAGGGACTTTGTTAGAATAAGGTGTTATGCCTAAGCCTGCTCTGTCTGCCTCTCTCTGCTTTGCTACAGAACCTTCCCTGCCCCCCTCCTGTCTGGCTTCAGGCTGCTGATTTAAACAGACAGTGCACACACACCCTCCTACACTGAGTCCTAGAAAAGTGCAAGGGCTGGTGGACTGGATGATTCAGAGGCCTGTGACTTGCACTGGGACCCTTTGATTCTTGGACACCTCCCTTTAGAGGTGCCCGTCTCCAATCTCAGAGTACTCACCACTCCAGGTGAAGCCAGTGGGGTCTGTGGGCCCGTCAGCCCCCTGAGAATCAGGCCTGGGCGTGGCAAGGTGGGCACCCAGAATCTGGATCTTTTTGGAAAGTGTCGGCCTGTCACCGCTAGGTCATTGGTTTTACTCAGGCCTGGGCGTAAGTGAGGGCATTGCTGGGGAAATTAAGGTAAACTGACCACCGGAATGAAGGGATATGATTGATGTGCCCAATTTTGCTCCCAACTCCCATGTCGCTGTCTCAAACTGAGGTCAATAGTTCAGGTGATTTATTAGGTGTATTATGGTAACGCTTCAAGGCCCCAGCTGAGATCAGAGCCCATGTGACACTGAAAAACGCTGCAAACCCTCAGGCATGGGGGACGTGGTTTACGCCAGGCATTTTTGAGGCAACGTGTCTGAGAAAATGTTTGCCATATTCATTGGTGCTGGTTTGCCTGTTGCTTTCCCAAACCAGGTGACGTTAGGTAACTGGCATCAGAAAAAAATGCCCCATACTGTCCATGAACCAACCGCGCTGCTAGGACACTCTGGTGGCTCATCCGCCGGGTTTGAACATGGAGCCTTCAGCACCGAAGCTCTCCCCGGTGAGCTGAAGGAGGGAATTCCATAGGCTGGCATCAGTGGTAGGTTGTTCTCCTCGAGGCAGGGAGGCATTAGAGACGGGCAGCTGACTACTAAGGCTTAAAAGCTGAGGTGGGCGAAAGCCAAGGGTCCGACAGGCCGGAGAGGCACAGGAATGTCTCTCCCTGTACTCCTTGGGCTGTGGAGTTGAAGAGATGTGCCACGTGGCCCAGGTAAGGGATGTCCTAAGCACCCCTAACCTTTCCCAGACTTCACTGTGCACCCGGCACATTGCATTTGTCATTTATCAGATCGCAGTTTCTTCGTCTTTGTACTGGGCCAGATCCTCAGCTGGTGGAAAGAGGCCCAGTGTATCTGAAGTCAACAGTTACTCCAGTTAATATCAGCCGAAGAGCTGGCCTGCTATGATTTACGGTGTGTTAATCGCTGTCAACTGGCAAAAGGTATGTCACCTCCTTCCCTAGTGGCTGACCCTCTAGAGGATAACAACCTGCTACTGCTGCTGGCCAATGGAATTTCTCCTTCTAGCTCAAGTAGTAGCAGCTTGTGCTGCACTCCAGGGCTGCTGTGATGGCACCCACTCCTATCGGGCCTGGAGGCTCTGCTGCGGACGCGGCATTTATTTATTATGGGATTACAGGGGGGGCGAGGAGGAATGGAAGGAGGAGGTGAGTGAATAGGAGCAAGAGAGCAGGGGAAAGGGAGGGAGGGGTATGACAAGAGGGCAGAGGTGGGTGGAGAGGGAGGGCAGGGCAGTGGTTAGGCCTTTAGCCAGAGACCTGGGTTCAGTCTCTGCCTGTGTGGAAAAGGGGGGCGGAGAGGCTGTGTAAATGGCACCCCCCATCTGTCAGTGCGGTGCTGTGGGAGCCGGGCAGCCCGAGCCAGGCTGCTGCTGGAGGAACTGCTGGGATTCCCGGGCCAGCACTCAGTGACACATGCATGTGCCAATCCAGAGAGCGCTGGGGACAAGAGGAAACACTCAGCACAGAGGCAGCTCTCCACAGCGCCTGGCTGGCTGTCTCCCTGCTGCAAAGAGGGACTGTTCTAACGGCAGTGGTGGGGAAAACTGGCCCGGAAGGGATGGAGCCCGGGCAGCGAGTGGCTGGTGGCACTCCGAGGGCAGGCTGCACAGCCTAGGGGGGCTACTGGCTGCACCAGGTCAGCTGCTCCTCCCCTGCACCAGTGGCTCTGCAGAATCGCCCAGGGTGCACTGCTTCTGGAGAGCCGAGCTGGGCATTGTGGGATAGCTACCCAGAGGGCATTGCACTGCTCCAGGCCAGCGCTAGTCGTGGGGCAAAACGTACACGGATTCTGAAGGGCTGGTGTGGACGCACCGAACCCGTTGGGCTTAAACTGGTTCTGTCCAAGTGGGGCTGCTCTCTGGTGTGGACAGGCCGTAGCATGGCAGGCAGGGCAGACCGGGGCTGCAGAGCATGAGCAGACAGTGCTCGTGTGCAGTACAACGCCAGAGGCTGTTAACGGGCTGTTTCTCGGCAGGAGGCCGATGCCCTTCCACGTGACTTCTTTTTAATTTTTGTCAGTGACGCTGGCCCCACTGGGAGCTGCCGCGCAGCCTCCAGACCCCGTCCTGCTGCGGAGCCCCTGCCCTGCGCTGGAAGGACACCTGCGAGAGGGGAGCTCGGTCCTTGGCCGGCGCTGGGATGCTACAGTGGGCCTATGAGTACGAGCGGAGCTGATGCCTTTGCCTGGCCCGGATGCACTAGGACTCTGAGGAAGCAGCGAGCGCTACTGATGGGAAGTGCCGCCGGTTTTTTGAGCTTCCCGCCTTGCGTCCCTCCTGCTGGGGCCTGGGCCGGTTAAGAGGCACCATGCACTGCTGTGACGATCACTTCTGCGTTCCTCTGCCTCAGCCTCAGTCCAGCACGCAGCCTTCAGAGCAACAGCATCACCTGGTGTGAGCTCCCCCACCGGCCCCCCAGCCTCGCACAGGATCAGACTCTTCCTCGGTGTGGTAATTGCATTGGCCTCTCTTCTCACGGGTGACTCCGTTGATGGATTGCGCCGGTAATGCTCACTCACCACGGATGGGGCTGGCTCGTAATTGGAATGGAGATGGGTTCGCCGCCCGCAGATCAGCAGCTCCGTGACAGCTTAGGTGACAAGAGGAGAAAATTAAAAAAAGACCGAGAACATCATCCTCTCCTCCTGCAAAGCGAGATGGTACCGTCTCTCTCTTTGGACACGGACAGGAGGAAACACGCAGAAAGGAAAATCCGGGTGCTCAGGAGAGGCTGCTTCTCCCTTTGAGCCAGTGCTGGCTTTTCTTGCTCTGCTCTACAGACCCACTCTCCATAGGGCTCAAACTCTCAAACAACAACACAGCAACAACATTCGCTCAGACCTGCCCAGAGTTGGCTGTTCCTGGGGATCCTCACTCAGCACTGCTCTGCCCACACCCTAGATCCTCTCTCCAGACAGCCACATCCACTGCCCTTCCATCTGGGTGGCAGAACCAGCAGAGTCAGTGAGTCAGCAGAGCCCCCATCCCTTCCCCAGCAGGGTCAGCCCCTGCTAACAGGGTGGAGTGTGTCGGGCAAACACTGCCGACCTGTCACACACACACGCCACAGCACGGCGCTAGGGTGCTGTCACCAGGCAGGGCTTCTCCCCGGCTTCCAAACACCCCTGCCACACCCAGTCTCCTTTGAGAAGGTTACGCTCTTCAAACAGGGAAGCCAACATCAGCAACCAGTCTCTGAACTCTCCTTTTCTCTCAGGCTTCAGGGCCACCCCTCCCAGGGGTCTCTGCTCCTGCTCCTAGCAGCTTCCCCGGTCTAGTCAGCTCTGCTCCTTTCCTGACACCTTCTTTGAGACATTCCGACTTTGACAAAACCGGCATGTTTCGCTGAAGAAAGGTTTCAGTGAAAAAGTTCTGGGTCGCTCTAGTTTTAATGGGAAGCTCTAATGAGTCACCTGGCCAGCCTCACCAATGCTCTCTCCTGCGCCTTCCTCCGCACATCGCGGGGAGGGGCCCGGGTCAGAATCGCTGGGCGGCCAGCTGAGGCTGGAGCAGACGCAGGCTGGAGGAGGGGCTGACTAGCCTGGGAACGCATTGGGTCTGTCTACACAGCAACTAGACACCTGTGGCTGGCCCGGGCCAGTCGACTTGGGCTCACAGGGCTCGGGCCACGGGGCTGTTTCATTGCTGTGCAGACTTCCACCTTCCAGTTCCACGTGCAGGGCCAGTTCAGCAGGCAGAACTGCAGGGTCTCAATGCGTGGATGAGACAATGGTGTAGGGAGGAGGGGTTTAGATTGATTAGGAACTGGGGAAACTTTGGGGAAAGGGGGAGCCTATACAGGAAGGATGGGCTTCACCTCAACCAAAATGGAACCAGATTGCTGGCACTTGACATTAAAAAGGTCGTAGAGCAGTTTTTAAACTAAGGGCTGGGGGAAAGCCGACAGGTGCAGAGGAAAACGTGGTTCGGACAGAGACATCCCTTAGGGGAAGATCTATTAATGGAGATTCTCTATGTCCTAGTTAGGAGGAGAGGGTGGAAGATGATAAAATACGGGTAGAATCTGATGAGAAACAGTCAAATGAAAAAGAGGCCCGTTCAATTACATCATGTAATGGCAGACAGCTAAAAAGTGACAAGTTTTTAAAGTGCTTATAAACCAATGCTAGAAGTCTACATAATAAGATGGGTGAACTAGAGTGGCTCGTATTAAATGAGGATATTGATATAACGGGCATCACAGAAACTTGGTGGAATGAGGATAATCAATGGACACAGTAATACCAGGAGACAAAATATATCGGAAGGACAGAACAGGTCGTGCTGGTGGGGGAGTGGCGCTTTACGTGAAAGAAAACATAGAATCAAATGAAGTAAAAACCTTAAATGAACCAGACTGCACCATAGTGTCTCTCTGGATAGTAATTCCAGGCTCTAATAAGAATATAGCAGTAGGGATATATTACCTACCACCTGACCAGGATGGTGGTTGTGACTGTGAAATGCTCAGGGAGCTTAGAGAGGCTATTAAAATAAAAAACTCAATAATAATGGGGGATTTCAACTATCCCCATATTGACTGGGTACATGTCACCTCAGGACAGGATGCAGAGATAAAGTTTCTTGACACCTTAAATGACTGTTTCTTGGAGCAGCTGGTCCTGGGACCCACAAGGGGAGAGGCAATTCTTGATTTAGTCCTAAGTGGAGCACAGGACCTGGTCCATGAAGTGATTAGAGCTCGACCGCATGGTAATAGTGACCGTAATATAATTAAATTTAACATCCCTGTGGCGGGGAAAACACCACAGCAGCCCAACACTGTCGCATTTCATTTCAGTCTGGCCATTCTTATGTTCTTAGGAGCCTATATAACCACTTTGGGGTGACCTGGGTGGGTCCTTGCCTGTGGATTGGCTGAGCCCTGGTTGAATGGTGTGGGGCTAATCACAGGCCCGGTAGGTAATCGTCTCTGATGAATCGACGCTCTCTGGCTCAAGGGTCACTCGTCCAGCTTCAGCGGGTTCAGGCTCACAGAGAACTCAGGCTTGAGCAGGCTCAGAGGTATCACAGCCGAGCACTGAGTTCTCCCAGGTTCTCCTGTCATGGTGCTGATCCAAGGGGGCGAGGTAAGGCTGTGTGGCGTGCTGGGGGGAGGGGCGTTACTTAACTCAGCGTTTCCGTCACTGGAGTCTTTCCCGGTTCTCAGGGTGTCTGTGTTAGGCTGGGGCAGAGCCGCGGCCTGGCAGTCTGAGCTCCTCGTTGGGCTGGGTTTTGATAGTGAGCCGCTATTGCACAACGGGATCCCCTGGCTTCTTGCCAGCATGCCCTGATAGCCAGCCTGGCTCAGGGTAACAGTCCCCGGGCCAGATTCTCTGCCGGCGTAACGCTGCTGAAATAAACGGAGATTTAGCCCCCAGCGACGTGTTTGCTGTCCGGACAGTTGTGTTTGGAGGCTTGCTGCTGCTGTGCTTCGGGCCGGGGCTGAGAAACCCAGGGGTTCACTCTCCCCCCGTGTGGTCACTGACACTGGTGCAAAGTGGGGGTGAGATGCACAAGGAATACTGGGTTCTTGGCATTTCTGTCGCCCTCCAGAAAAATTCTCTGGAGACCTAGTGCCACCTGCTGGATGGTCTGAGCCCTGCCGATCCCTACATTCACTGTGCCCAGTCTAACTTCTGGGATTTTCAACAGACTCCATTTTTAATGAAATTTAGTCCTCATGAAAAGGGTCTTATTAAGAACATAAGAGCGGCCAGACTGGGTCAGACCAATGGCCCATCTAGCCCAGTGTCCTGTTTACCGACAGTGGCCAATGCCAGGTGCCCCAGAGGGAATGAACAGAACCGGGCGAGTGATCCATCCCATCGTCCAGTCCCAGCTCCTGGCAGTCAGAGGCTTAGGGACACCCTGAGTGTGGGGTTGCCTCCCTGTCCACTTGGCTAATAGCCATTGATGAACCTATCCTCCAGGAACTTATCTAATCCGTTTTTTAACCTAGTTATACTTTTGGCCTTCACAACATCCCCTGGCAACGAGTTCCACAGGCTGACTGTGCGCTGTGTGAAGAAATACTTCCTTTTGTTTGTTTTAAACCTGCTGCTTATTAATGGCATTGGGTGACCCCTAGTTCTTGTGTTTTGAGAAGGGGTAAATAACACTTCCTTATACACTTTCTCCACACCAGTCATGATTTATACACCTCTATCATATCCCCCATAGTTGTCTCTTTTCTAAGATGAACACTTCCGGTCTTTTTAATTTCTCCTCATATGGAACCCGTTCCATACCCTTAATCATTTTTGTTCCCCTTCTATGTACTTTTTCCAGTTCTAATATTTCTTTTTTGAGATGGGGTGACCAGAACTGCATACATTATTCAAGGTATGGGTGTACCATGGATTTATATAGTGGCATTATGATATTTACAGTCTTATTATCTTCCGCTTTCCTAATGTTTTCTAACATTCTTTGCTTTTTTGACTGCAGCTACACAGTGAGCTGATGTTCTCAGAGAACTATCCAAGGAGACTCCAAGATCTCTTTCTTGTGTGGTAACAGCTGATTTAGACCCCATCATTTTACAGGTCTGTCGCATCTTAGGCGCATTTAACATGTGCGATTTCAGCTTTACGCGGTCGGCAAAAACAAGAAAAAAACAAAAAAAAAGAGAAAAATAACAATTTAAATACTGTTTCTGTCGTGCGGGCGATTCCGCCCGCCATTACACTCAATGTCATTTTGACTATATGCGGTTTTCGCTTTACGCGCTGACCGCGGAACATAACCCCAGCGTAAGATGAGACAGACCTGTATATCTAGAGTTCGGATTATGTTTTCCAATGTGCGTTACTTTGCATTTATCAACACTGAATTTCATCTGCCATTTTGTTGCTTAGTCACCCAGTTTTGTGAGATCCCTTTGTAACTGTTCGCACTTAACTATCTTGAGTAATTTTTGTACTTTCTGCAAACTTTGCCACTTCATTGTTCATCCCCTTTTCCAGATAATTTATGAATATGTTGAACAGAATTTGTTCCAGTTAGATCCTTTAGGGACCCCGCTATTTACCTCTCTCTGCTTTGAAAACTGACAACTTATTCCTACCCTTTGTTTCCTGTCTATTGACCAGTTACTGATCCATGAGAGAACCTTCCCTCTTATCCCATGACAGCTTACTTTGCTTAAGAGCCTTTGGTGAGGGACCTTGTCACAGGCTTTCTGAAAGTCTAAGTACATTATATCCACTGGATCCCCTTTGTCCATATGCTTGTTGACCCCCTCAAAGAATTCTAGTAGATTGGTGAGGCATGATTTCCTTTTACCAAAACCATGTTGACTCTTCCCCAACATTTTGTGTTCATCTATGTGTCTGACAATTCTGTTCTTTACTATCGTTTCAACCAATTTGCCTGGTACTGAAGTTAGGCTCACTGGCCTGTAATTGCCGGGGTCTCCTCTGTAGCCTTTTCTAAAAATCGGCATCACATTAGCTCTCTGCCAGACATCTGGTACAGAGGCTGATTGAAACGATAGGTTTCAGACTACAGTTAGTAGTTCTGCAATTTCACTTTTGAGTTGCTTCAGAACTCTTGGGTGATACCATCTGGTCCTGGTGACTTATTATTGTTTAATTTACTGGTTTGTTCCAAAAGCTCCTCTACTGACACCTCAGTCTGGGACAGTTCCTCAGATTTGTCACCTAAAAAGAATGGCTCAGGTTTGGGAATCTCCCTCACATCCTCTGCAGTGAAGACCGATGCAAAGAATTCATTTAGCTTCTTCATGAACAAGGTCAGCTCCCAGACTGCTGCACTGGGCAGCACAGCATGGGGAGGAGGTGACCTGCCCTCTGTGGAGAAAGGACTATTTAGAAAAACTGGACGAGCACAAGCTCATGGGGCCGGATGCGCTGCATCCGAGGGTGCTAAAGGAGTTGGCGGATGTGATTGCAGAGCCATTGGCCATTATCTTTGAAAATTCATGGCGATTGGGTGAGGTCCCGCATGACTGGGAAAAGGCTAATATGGTGCCCATCTTTAAAAAAGGGAAGGAGGAGGATCCGGGGAACTACTGGCAGGGCCGGCTCCAGGCACCAGCGCAGCAAGCAGGTGCCTGGGGCGGCCAACGGAAAGGGGCGGCACATCCAGCTCTTCAGTGGCAATTTGGCAGCGGGTTGCCGCTGAATTGCCGCCAAATAATGAAGTGCCGCCGATCGTGGCTTTTTTTTTTTTTTTTTTTTGCCGCTTGGGGCGGCAAAAATGCTGGCACTGACTACAGGCCAGTCAGCCTCACCTCAGTCCCTGGAAAAATCCTGGAGCAGGTCCTCAAGGAATCAATTCTGAAGCACTTAGAGGAGAGGAAAGTGATCAGAAACAGTCAGCATGGATTCACCAAGGGCAAGTCATGCCTGACTAACCTAATTGCCTTCTATGATGAGATAACTGGGTCTGTGGATGAGGGGAAAGCAGTGGACGTGTTATTCCTTGACTTTAGCAAAGCTTTTGATACGGTCTCCCACAGTGTTCTTGCCGGCAAGTTCAAGAAGTAAGGGCTGGGTGAATGGACTATAAGGTGGATAGAAAGCTGGCTAGATCATCGGGCTCAATGGGTAGTGATCAATGGCTCCATGTCTAATTGGCAGCCAGTTTCAAGCGGAGTGCCCCAGGGGTCGGTGCTGGGGCCAGTTTTGTTCAATATCTTCATTAATGATCTGGAAGATGGCGTGGACTGCACCCTCAGCAAGTTTGCAGATGACAGAAACTGGGAGGAGTGGTAGATACGCTGGAGGGTAGGGATAGGATACAGAGGGACCTATGAGCCTATAACCCATGTTATCTAAACAATATTATTAATCTCCTAAAATCAGGCAACACTGCTGGGCCATGCTCCGGTCCCACATTCTGGCCTGCAGGCTCAGCCCTGCAGCTGCACGTGCTCTGTTGGGCCTCCCCCCACCAGGATCAGTCTCCACTTGCAGCTTAGGCTCCAACTCGGTTCCCTGACACCTGGGCACAGGCCTCAGGCTGCCCGCCCAGCCTCCCTTACAGGCTGCAGGCACCTGGGCAGCCTGAGCTGGGCAAAGCTGGGGCACAGTCACAGCTGGGAGATGGGGACATGGAGGCCCTCATCCAATAAGGCAGCCTCTTGAGGCCTTAGTCAGGCTGCCCTCATCAAAGATGGCTGGATGCCCTTATCCAAGATGGCTGCCCCTCTAGGCCTTAGGCGGTCTGCCCTCATCCAAGATGGCTACTCCTTCAGTCCTTAGGGCATCTGCCTTCATCCAAGATGGATGCCCCTTGAAGCACTAGTTGGTCTGCCCTCATCCAAGATCTGTCTTACTCAGGCTGCTCTCATCAAAGATGGCCACTGCGAACCACTCTCATCCGAGATGGCTAGTAGAGCTAAACTGACAGTAGACACTCATTAGTAGCAACATATCGGTACCCTTTTGCTAGGTTGCTCCTAAGAGGCTGTTGCTGTTATGGGGAGTGTCATCTGACCAAAGGCAGCCTGCTTTTTCTGATAGGTCAAGCAGCAACAGTACAACAATCTAGAGTTGTAACAATATAGGGTATTGTGGCTACAGTATTGCATTAGTGTACATACTGTACATTTTAAACAGGTGCTCTGTTCCGCATTTGTAGCCTACGACCAGAAAGCAGCATTAATTGAGTAACAGTTATAAAAGTATCAACTTTTATGTTTTTGTTTTAAGAACAATCAAACATCAACCATGACAACAAACAAAATCTCTTGTAAACATTTTTTGTACTGGCACTTATTGTAATACTTTGTACGCACTGTAAATCACCCTGGATAAGGGCATCTGCTAAGCTAATAATACTGTAATAACCTCAATTAAAGTACTATTCCACATCAGTGTATTTTATTTATACAGTGAACATCAACCTGTACACTAAGCATGGAGAAACTCATTCATTTGGGGTGAAAGAAATCTGTTAATTGGCTCTGCTTCTTCTCAGTCACAATTTTGTTTTGAAGTTGGGATTCAATGTCCCAGAGAGACCTGTAGACCCTGTCCCCAAGTCCCTCTAGCTGCGAAAAGTGCCGAAGTGTGTTCAAAGCCTTCAAGAGCTCGGAGTTTGTCGGGGGTGGAACTTCATCAAAATCATCCTCACTCTCTTGAGTATCCTCTGCATTATGATCCGTTTCATCAACACAAGTTCGTTTCTCTGGCCTTGCAGGAGCTGCGGCGCGCAGTAATTCCTCGTGG
Source organism: Platysternon megacephalum (assembly GCA_003942145.1). NCBI lineage: Eukaryota > Metazoa > Chordata > Testudines > Platysternidae > Platysternon > Platysternon megacephalum. The sequence goes on along the minus strand of QXTE01000120.1, from coordinate 183,183 downwards.
GTTAGCTCTCCGAACGTCAGCAAATCCTCATCCACAGCCACAGCAGCTACTAAGTCCTCTTTTTCCATGTTGACTGGAAGTGGAACATCGTTCAGGGGGTCGTCAAACTCTGCAATATCCTCGTCTCGCCCACCTTCCTCTGGCACAACAAATTTGCCTTTCCGGAAACATTTGGAAATTGTTGTCGGCTTTACATCATGCCAGGCCTCAGCAACAAGATGAACGCAATCTAGCAAGTTCACAGTTTTCAGGACTGTCTGAACATCTGCGCTGGGGTCCACATCAAGAGCAACATTAATCCGGTTTGCGATTTTTGATCGGTAATGTCCCTTCATGTTCTCAATGACACCTTGAGCCATAGGTTGCATCGAAGGTGTAGCGTTAGGGGGTAAGAATTCGAGCTGAATGTTAGTGAGAACCACTCCTTGCGGGTGTACGGAGCAGTTAGCCAGGAAGAGGCATATCTGACGGCTCTGCCAGCAAAGCTGACGATCCCACTTTTTCAGCCACTTGATGAAAATCTCACCTGTCATCCAGGCATTCGCTGAGCTGACATAATTGAGGGGAAGTTTCCTGAAATCCTCCGGAAAGCATCGGGGTCGTTTTGACGTCCCAATCATGAACAGCGGGCGTTTGTCACTCCCATCCATGTTGGCACAGACGAGCAGAGTTACCCTGTCCTTTGAAGCTTTCCCTCCTTCTAGCTTTTCATTTTTTTCTCCATGTCCTCTGTCACAGAGCCCTTTCAGATAAAGCCCTGTTTCGTCAGCATTGTAGATGTCAGCCGGGGAAAACTTTTCAAGGATTTGAGGAAGTTTTTCGCACTGCCACTGCTCAGCGGTGGGTTTGTCCGCTGACTGTTTTCCACCCTGCTCTTTTTCGCAAGTGACATTGAAGCGTTTCTTCCATCTGGTAAACCAACCGTCGCTTGCCTTAAAATCGTGCAGTCCAAGGGAAGCGGCGAGCTGACGGGCTTTTTCCTTGATTGCGGGTCCAGCCAGCAGTGCCCCCTGTGCCCTCTTCTCCTTGAGCCAGGTAAAGAGAGCCCGATCGACAGCAGGGGCTTTTCCTTCCCGGCCGCGCTTACGGCAGCCGTTCGACTGGCCGGCTTCGTAGTCAGCCAACAGCTTTTCCTTCTGCTGCCAGATCCGGCACACGACCGACCGGTGCAACTCCCACTTGGCGGCCACTTGGCTCTGAGTGGCCCCCGGCCTCTGGCACTCGCGGATGATCTGCGCTTTCTCCTTCAGCAAGAGACTTCTTGGCATTTTGTCTGGGTTCGCCCCACACCACGCGATGCTGGGGGCGACGTCCCCACGGGACTGATGGGGCTTGTACCCGCCAGGGGCCAGGCTGTTGTTACAAAGCGCCGTCGGGGGGACTGGCGCTCATACGCTGTGGTTGCTCTTACACAAGGCCCTTGCTGCACACCAGCATGGCCTGCAGCTTCAACATGGCTGCCCCCTGCCTGCCCTCATCCAAGATGGCGGCTTCCTTAGCACGCATCTCCTGCAGCTTCAACATGGCTGCCCCCTGCCTGCCCTCATCCAAGATGGCGGGTTCCTTAGCAAGCATCACCTGCAGCTTCAACATGGCTGCCCCCTGCCTTGCCCTTATCCAAGATGGCCGCCCCCAGCGTCCTCTTATCAAAGATGGCGGCTTCCTTAGCAAGCATCACTTGCAGCTTCAACATGGCTTTTGCCCTTATCCAAGATGGCCGCCCCCCCTGTCCTCTTATCAAAGATGGCGGCTTCCAGCTTGGCTTAGCCTCGCTAGCCGCCGAGGGCTGCCCTTGCCTGAGATGGCCGACGAGGCGTCACTGGCAGCCTGCGCCAGGCTTTCCGGCAGGGGCTCTCTATGGTGCGGCCGGCGGGGGCGGGACCGGGAGAAAGTGAAAGTGACAGAGAGGCCGCCGCGCCGCGGGCAGGGAACGGCCCCCCCCGCCCCCCCGTTAGGGAGAGACCCCCCCACCCCCGCGGCGTGACCCGTCAGGTGAGAGCCCGCGGGGGGACACGGGGAAACCCCCCCGCTGAGCTCCCCCCTGCGGGACAGCGCCCCCCCCCGCTCAGCGCCCCCCCCAGCTCCCCCCTGGGGGACAGAGCCCCCCCTGCTCAGCGCCCCCCCTCCTGAGCTCCCCCCTGCGGGACAGCGCCCCCCCCAGCTCCCCCCTGGGGGACAGAGCCCCCCCCCCCCCGCCCCCCCCCCCCCCCGGCGCCCCCCCCCCCCCCCCCCCCGTGCCCCCCCCTGCGGGACAGAGCCCCCCCCGCTGTGCGCCCCCCCCAGCTCCCTCCTGGGGGACAGAGCCCCCCGCTGAGCTCCCCCCTCCTGAGCTCCCCTCCCCCCCGCGGGACAGCCCCCCAATTGAGCCCTACCCCCCAGAGAGAGACCCCCCCATCCCTGGGACCACACCTAGGGGAGGGAGACCCCCCAGTTGAGCCCCCCCAAGGGAGGGAGACCCCCTGAGACCCCCCACCTGCACCCTGGGGAGAGGTGGCTCCCTCCCCCGCCATTGGCTCCCCGGGGCCCGGCCATGCCGCGGCTGGAGGAGGTGGCCAACGTGGTGCTGCGGGTGCCCAGCATCGTCCTGCTGGACCTGCTCTACCGCTGGGACGTCCAGGCCTTTGCCGAGCTGCTCCGGCCCAAGCAGGAGGAGGCGGCGTGGCGGCGCCGCGCCCTGTGGCACGCCTACTACCTGGGTGAGGCTGGGGGGCGAGGGGGAGCGAGGTCTGCGCCCTCCCAGGGAGCGTCCAGGAGGGGACGGCGAGGCCCGGGGAGGTGTCGGGGCCGCTCTGGGGCCGCCCACCCTCGTGGTGCAGACTGAGTCCCAGCATGCATTGCTCCTTGGCACACCGCATGCTTGGGCCGGCAGTCTGCATGCGCCACAGCTGGAGCGGGGCACTGTCTGTATAGGGGTGCGGGGTCATGGGCGGAGACTGGGTGCTGCCCCCCCCCAAGCTGTGTGTGCGCATAGTGGGGGGCACAATTTAAAGGTTCGGCCGCCCCCCCCAAACAGCTCAAGTCCGTCAGACCCCCCCATCCCCGGGCACAACCCTCCCTTGCCCTCAGCGTGCTCCCCCAGAAAGCGGCGCCCCCTCCCTGGAGCGCCCAGCTGCTGTTCCAGCCTCTCCCCGCGGGGCGCAGATTGCCTGGCCTCCGAGGTCAGGGCTCCACCAGCTGCTGCGCATGGAGGGGGCCCAGCGGCACCATGTGACTGAGCGGGGCCGGCTCTGAGTCAGCAGGAAATCCATGTGTGAGAGTGGGCGCTGTCCGCCCCGAGCCCCTGGAGGCTGGGTGATTTCCAGCTGTGGCTTCCAAGGTGCCCCCCCTCCACCCTCCAGCTGGGGGCTCCTGCGCATTAGCCACCCCATGGTGCCCCCTACCCCCCAAATACAGAAGTCAGACTAGGCTACGTGCGTGGCAGGCTGGCTTGTGAGAGCGCTCTGAACGGGGCATATTTTGGGTGGAGCTCTTGCCTGTCACATCGCCGGGGGATCGGCTGCAGGAGTGGGGGATCGATCCTAGCGCAGCGGGACCCTGCTTCATTCGCTGCCCGATGACAGTAGCTAACTATGGGCCCGGACAGAAAAGCACCCAAGGGGGCAGCCCTGCTTCCCCTGCCCCCAGGCATCTGTCTAGGCAACACCTCTCACAAGCTTTGATGTGACTGGCAGGCCTGGGGATCTCGGTGTCCTGGATGCTCCAGTCTCCGGCAGTTTGACAGCAGGATAAAGGTCTTTGGTTTGCAGGTTGTCCTGGGAACGGAGCACGGCTGCTCCGCTGCAAACAGCACTGCTGCAGAATAGCCCTTTCCTCCTCAGGTCTGGGCATGTAACTAGCTCCATTTGGCTCCTTCCCGGGCCAGCGGGAGCTCTTCTGTTGGCTCGTGAGCTCTGCAGGGTGGATGCTGCCTTGGGCGAGGGAGCTGGGTTTGGGTTCAGAAAAGAACTAGGTAAGTTCCTGGAGGATAGGTCCATCAATGGCTATTAGCCAGGGCTGCAGCCCCATGCTCTGGTGTCCCTAGCCTCTGACTGCCAGAAGCTGGGAGTGAAGGACAGGATGGATCAGTCGATAATTGCTCTGTGCTGTTCATTCCCGCTGAAGGCAATTCCCTGGCATTGGCCACTGTCGGCAGACAGGAGACTGGGCTAGCTGGGCCATTGGTCTGACCCAGTCTGGCCGTTCTTACGGGTTTGACTCGTGCATCATCCAGAGAATCATTCACCACGTTCTGAACGCAGACGCTTTCTCGTTGCTGTGTGAGGAGGAAGGACCTGGCTTGGTGGTCGGGTCCCAGGGTAGTTTGCAGATTTCGTTAAAACCCATTCACTTGCAATCCAAGCCCATAGAATCCTAGAATCTCAGGGTTGGAAGGGACCTTAGGAGGTATCTAGTCCAACCCCCTGCTCAAAGCAGGACCAATCCCCAGACAGATTTTTACCCCAGTTCCCTAAGTGGCCCCCCCAAGGATTGAACTCACAACCCTGGGTTTAGCAGGCCAATGCTCAAACCACTGAGCTATCCCTCCCCCAGGCAGTGAACACAGAGTCCCATGGTGCCATTTTTACTAGCACACGCAGTTTTCCCGTTCTAGTCCAGTGCTGGCTCCTGCGTGGAGAAAGGATTTGAGTCCAAGGCTGCCAGAGAGAGGAAGTGAGGCCCAGAGTGGGTAAGGGAATCTCACGCTGAGATGCCCACGCCTGAACGCACTATTCCAGGCCTGGCTTTGCAAGGCCAGGTACAGAACGACTCACCCTGCCGCAGACAGACTGGTTGCCGGAGCGCAGTGTTAGGAACCTGATCCAGCCCTCCAGTGTCTTTGGGGCTTGCGCTGTGAGTTAGGGTTGCAGGGCGAGGACTCTGTCGGGTGTGAGACCTTGGGCCCAGGCTGGTGGAGGCTGGTCAGAGTCCCGAGGGCCTACAGGAGAGAGGCAGCTGCCCCCTGCTGGATGACCCACACCAGTGCACCCGCTTGGAGAGAGGCCCCAGCATACCCACCTGGCCCCTGCCCTACGCCAGCACGTCTGTAAGGGCAAGCAGGGCCAGTTTCTCCATTACCACCGATCTGCTGGGCTGAAGGGAGAGAGGGTCAGAGAACGGCTGTGGCCCTTCTGCCTTAGCCCTGCAGTGCTTGTCTGCTAGTGGCTGTAGCAGAACCCGTTCAGTGTGAGGCCAGGAGAGAAGGTCCTTGGGGCAGCATTGTAATGTCGATGGGGAGGCGAGGAAGGGGATAATTGCAGCTCAAACTCTTCTTGGTGCGGGGGGGGATTCGGCAGCTAGTCTGCCCTGCCTCTTGGTCCCGTGGCATCAGTCTCTCCGGGCAGTTTGTCTCTGCGGCCCCTGGCGGGGGGGGGGGGGGAAGGCGGCCCCACGCGCTGCCCCCCCCCCCAGCACCGTCCCCGCAGCCCCCATTGGCC
>QXTE01000120.1:157825-172515 GCA_003942145.1 Platysternon megacephalum | reverse complement strand
ACAGTGTGCCCTTGTTGCCAAGAAGGCTAATGGCATTTTGGGCTGTATAAGTAGGGGCATTGCCAGCAGATCGAGGGACGTGATCGTTCCCCTCTATTCAACATTGGTGAGGCCTCACCTGGAGTACTGTGTCCAGTTTTGGGCCCCACACTACAAGAAGGATGTGGAAAAATTGGAAAGAGTCCAGCAGAGGGCAACAAAAATGATTAGGGGGCTGGAGCACATGAGTTATGAGGAGAGGCTGAGGGAACTGGGATTGTTTAGTCTGCAGAAGAGAAGAATGAGGAGGGATTTGATAGCTGCTTTCAACTACCTGAAAGGGGGTTCCAAAGAAGATGGATCTAGATTGTTCTCAGTGGTGGCAGATGACAGAACAAGGAGCAATGGTCTTAAGTTGCAGTGGGGGAGGTTTAGGTTGGATATTAGGAAAAACTTTTTCACTAGGAGGGTGGTGAAGCACGGGAATGGGTTATCTAGGGAGGTGGTGGAATCTCCTTCCTTAGAGGTTTTTAAGGTCAGGCTTGACAAAGCCCTGGCTGGAATGATTTAGTTGGTGATTGGTCCTGCTTTGAGCAGGGGGTTGGACTAGATACCTCCTGAGGTCCCTTCCAACCCTGATATTCTATGATTCTATGATCCATGACAAAATCATGGCCTTAGGAATGAGACATGGGGCCTTGCCACTCAAGGGGGTGTCCAGGCGGAGGAGACTGGCTGGTGTGGGGGGAGGAGATACGGGACCTTTTCCCCTCTAGGGGGTGCTGGCTCCCATCGGGCCCCAAAGCGGGGCAGCTGGCTAGCTCAGGGGGCTGGGGAATGGGACACGGGGCCTTTCAGCTCAGAGGCCTAGTTCCTGTGTAGCCCAGGGTGGCTGTGAGTTGCTGTGTGTGAGACAAGCTGATGAATCTGAGTCCATTTTAGTGTGAGCCCCTTCATGCAAACCACCATCAGAACTGGGCCTCTTCGACCTCCTTACCGACAGTCCCCAGGGAGGGGCCAGGGGCTCTGGACTCCCCTCTGGCCCCTGGGGAGCAGGGCTGTGGCTCGCTGGGGTGAGGGCAGGGCACTCTCCGGGAGCAGCCGGGGTTCTGTCTCCGGGGCTGTGAGCCCAGAGCTGAACACACTTCAAACACTGCCCCCAGGTGCCTTGTAAACCTGCCGGCTGAGCTGGTACAGGAGTCTGACTCCCCAGCCCGGTGGTCCCTCCAGTCCAGTGTCTGGACGCTCTGACTCCATCACTCATACCAGAGGGGGATGGCGGCGCCGGCTGGTGATGGGCGTGATCAGACACCCCCCTCCCTGAGCTGGGCTGGGGCTCTGTCCGGCACACAGAGCTGGGCCGCCCAAAACGGGGAGTGACTCCTCCGCGGTAGATCCCAGGCTGCGTGACAGCGCTGGCTCACCGGTGCCTCCCCCCCAGGGATTGGAGATGTACAGGCTGGTGGCGCTGGCCATGTCCCTCTGGAGCCAGCTGGCCGTCCCGGTGCTCTTCCTCGTCTTCTGGCTGGTGCTCTTCACCCTCCAGATCTACTCTTTCCTGGCCTCTTCCAACAGCCTCCTCGCCCAGCAGGGGCTGCTCTTCATCTTCCTCAGCAGGTAGGAGGGGGCGACCCGCGCTGGGGCAGGGGGCGGAGTGGCCTGGAGGGCCGCCGGGGCTGATCCAGGGAGCAGAGGGCTCAGGCTGCCTGGGGGGGTGGGGGGGTGAATCTAGGCCGTTCTGGGCTGGACCTTGTCTATTGCTGGGGCTTGAGATAAGGGACATCGCCTACCCGGCCTGCTTGGACCCTGGTGTCCCTGCTGCGGTGCCGTACCTGCCTGCTCTCCTCGCCCATTCCCTGGGACCTGTCCGCATGGGCTAGGGGGGTGGACCCGGGGCCTCCCGTCTCACCCTGCCGGGTGGTCTCTTGGCAGCGTGGCAGAGTGCTGCGGCACGCCCTACTCCCTCCTCGGCCTGACCTTCACCGTCTCCTACCTCGCCCTGGCCGTGCTCAACCTTTGCAAGTTCTACCTGCTGGGCTACGACGCCTTCCAGAACGGCAACGTCATGCACAGGTGAGGGGCCCCCCGGGGGCGCGGGCATGGCTGCCGGGCTGGGGCTGAGGAGGCCGCATGCTTGGCTTCTGGTCAGGCGGCTCTGCCGGTGACCGCGCTGGGCATGGCTGCGCTGCAGTCAGAGGGGACGGCACCACGGATAGACGTACCCCGGCTGGCTTGGATCGAGCTCGCTCCAGTAACGAGCAGCGGCAGCGTGGACGAGCTGGGGGGGGGCTTCTCCAGCCCGTGCTGTCGTGGCTTCCCAGATACTGGTACTGGAGCGAGCGAGAGGCAAGCCAGCTCAGGTCTGTCTTGCGTGCTGCAGTCACCGCTCTGATCGCAGGGGACACGCCCCCGGCAGCTGCCCGGCTTCAGGGGCAGGGCTGCCCGCTCTGCCTTGGGCGGCAGGATTGGCATCGTGCCGTCATCCTCAGGGATGCGGTGCGGGCGCTCTCTCTTCTTGTCTCTGTGATCCATGAGCTGGATCTGACTCTCTCCTCCCCACGATCACACTCCCCTGGGGCTGGGAACACGCGTGGTTAATTGTGACTCCGGTAGCGCTGCATGGCAGAGAGAAAACTCCTCCTCAGCCGGGGCAGCTTGTTATCGGCCTGAGGCAAAGCGCTGGGCAGCTGTCCGGAGAGGGGGGGTGACTGATGCCCAGGATCCCTGTGTGACGGGTTACCCCCACTCCGGGGTGCCACCTGGTGTACTGGGGTCCCACTGAGCCTGCCCGTTCCACCAGCCTGGGCTCCCTCACCCTGTCCTGCTGTGCCAGGCCCTCAAGCCTCCAGCCCACACCCAGGTAGGGACACGCCCAGCTGCAGAAAGACACAGACACTGAGATCAGCTCTGCCTGGGAAGAGTCAGCTCGGGGATCACCCAGCACTCACGTGCACTCCCCCTCTGGGGTGCAAACCCAACATTGTACCGTCTTGCACTGCCCAGAAAACGGTACAGCGTAAGCTCAGGAAATTCGCTCCCTCCCGCAGTGTGGAGGAAGATACGCACAGCTTTCTGCCCCTCCCACCCAGCTACGGATTCCACAAACTGGTTTTAGAGAAAACAAATCCAAGTTTATGAACTACAAAGGATAGATTTGAAGTGATTATAAGGGATAGCAAACCGATCAAAGCAGATTACCCAGCGAATAAAACAAAGGTGAAATATAAGCTTGAGATACTACAGAAACGGGTTACAAGTAGGAGTTTCTCACCCTAAACGTTGTTTTAGGCAGATTGCCGATTGCCCTGCCCCAGCTGAGCTTGGGCTGCCTTCCCCGGCGATCTGGGCTGTGAGCACCGGTCCCCCGGGTCGAGGGCTGTGTGAACGGCAGCTTGGCTGTCACTGCTTTGGGCAGGGTCTGAGTCCCGGCANGAATGGGTTACCTAGGGAGGTAGTGGAATCTCCTTCCTTAGAGGTTTTTAAGGTCAGGCTTGACAAAGCCCTGGCTGGGCTGATTTAGTTGGGTTTGGTCCTGCTTTGAGCAGGGGGTTGGACTAGATGACCTCCTGAGGTCCCTTCCAACCCTGAGATTCTATGATTCTATGATTCTATGATTCTATGAGGGCTGTGTGAACGGCAGCTTGGCTGTCACTGCTTTGGGCAGGGTCTGAGTCCCGGCGTGCAGCGCTGCGTGTGCGTTCGTGGCTGGTCACTGCACGCGTGGTTCCCGTGGCTGCCTGCTCAGATAGCCGGTGACGCGCCCGGCTGTCTGCACTAGCGGGTCCTGGCTCTGTACACGCGGGCGCGCGGTTGTTGGTTGAAGCCCCATGCCGTCTTCTCCTGCTCGCCTGGCAGAGGTGTGACGGAGGGCGTGACGCTGCTCCTGCTGGCTCTCCAGACGGGGCTGCTGGACCTGCAGATCCTGCAGAGAACCTTCCTCCTCAGCATCATCCTCTTCATCGTGGTGACGTCGACCCTGCAGTCCATGATCGAAATAGCCGACCCCATCGTGCTGGCGCTGGGGGCTTCGCAGAACAGGTAACACCTGATCCCCCAGCGTCCCGTAAGGGGCAGCAGGATCCGGCCCTGCCTGATGCCCTGCAGCCTGCCCTGGTGGGGTGGCACAGCTTCCACCCAACCAGAGTCCCAGCGCTCCCCATGGCTGGGGCTCATCGTGTGGGGGTATCCCCAGACCAGGCACAATCCTGGCCGCCCCTCGGGACTTGATGCAGCACCTCTTCTCTCAGGGCCCACTCCAGAAAGGGTCCCGTTGACGTCACTGGGTTCTGGATCAGGCCCTCGGACAGGCTATTGCTGAGCACAGCAACGCCGCTGCCTTCCCCTTCGCCCCTCGCGGGGCAGCTGAGACCCCTGGCTGGGAGACGGTGCCATGGCTCAAGGAAGCGGCCACGAGGAGCTGATGGGATGCAGAGCAGTGAGGGCAGAACTGGCTGGGCCCACAGGCCTCCCTTAGCTCCACCTGCCCAAGTGGGGGCGGGCAGAGTGTTGTGCGTCTCCTTCACTCCCAGCCGGTCCTGCAGGCTCCCGAGCCCTCTCCTCCATGGTGGGAGGGACTCCTGGGCGCCGCGGGGGGCTCTGGGGAAGCGCTGGAGCCCTGCAGGCTGAGCTGTGGCCTGGTCAGGCCTCTGACGTGTTCCTCCTCCCAGGAGCCCTTGGAAGCACTTCCGCAGCCTCAGCCTGTGCCTCTTCCTGCTGGTTTTCCCCTGCTTCATGGCGTACAAGATCGCTCGCTTCTTCCACATGGACTTCTGGCTGCTGATCCTGGTCTCCAGCTGCATGCTCACCTCCCTGCAGGTACGGCCGGGCCCCCCTTTCCTCAATCCCGGTCCTCGGCCACGTGCCTCCCTCCCTGGGGCTACGGCCAGGTCCCTCTCCCCCCAATTCAAGTCCCCAGCCACGTGCTCCGCTACCTGTGGGTATGTAAATAAACAAAAATAGATCTGGGACTAGGGTTTTTGATTTCAAATGGGCTAACTTTAAAGAATTAAGGAAATTAGTTAGGGAAGTGGATTGGACTGAAGAACTTGGGGATCTAAAGGCGGAGGAGGCCTGGAATTCAAGTCAAAGTTGCAGAAACTATCAGAAGCCTGAATCCCAAGAAAGGGGGAAAAATGCATAGGCAGGAGTTGTGGACCAAGCTGGATGAGCAACCATCTCAGAGAGGTGATTAAGAAAAAGCAGAAAGCCTACAAGGAGTGGAAGATGGGAGGGATCAGCAAGGAAAGCTACCTTATTGAGGTCAGAACATGTAGGGATAAAGTGAGAAAGGCCAAAAGCCATGTAGAGTTGGACCTTGCAAAGGGAATTAAAACCAATAGTAAAAGGTTCGATAGCCAGATAAATCAGAAGAAAACAAAGAAAGAAGAAGTGGGACCGCTAAACACTGAGGATGGAGTGGAGGTTAAGGATAATCTAGGCATGGCCCAATATCTAAACAAATACTTTGCCTCAGTCTTTAATGAGGAGCTTAGGGATAATGATAGGATGACAAATGGGAATGAGGATATGGAGGTAGATATTACCACATCCGAGGTAGAAGCCAAACTCAAACAGCTTAATGGGACTAACTTGGGGGGCCCAGATAATCTTCATCCAAGAATATTAAAGGAACTGGCACATGAAATTGCAAACCCATTAGCAAGAATTTTTAATGAATCAGTAAACTCAGGGGTTGTGCCGTACGACTGGAGAATTGCTAACATCGTTCCTATTTTTAAGAGAGGAAAAAAAAGTGATCCGAGTAACTACAGGCCTGTTAGTTTGACATCTGTAGTATGCAAGGTCTTGGGAAAAAATTTTGAAGGAGAAAGTAGTTAAGGACATTGAGGTCAATGGTAATTGGGACAAAATACAACACAGTTTTACAAAAGGTAGATCGTGCCAAACCAACCTGATCTCCTTCTTTGAGAAGGTAACAGATTTTTTAGACAAAGGAAACACAGTGGATCTAATTTACCTCGATTTCAGGAAGGCATTTGATATGGTTCCACATGGGGAATTATTAGCTAAATTGGAAAAGATGGGGATCAATATGAAAATTGAAAGGTGGATAAGGAACTGGCTAAAGGGGAGACTACAACGGGTCGTACTGAAAGGTGAACTGTCAGGCTGGAAGGAGGTTACTAGTGGAGTTCCTCAGGGATCGGTTTTGGGACCAATCTTATTTAATCTTTTTATTACTGACCTTGGCACAAAAAGTGGGAATGTGCTAATAAAGTTTGCGGATGACACAAAGCTGGGAGGTATTGCTAATACAGAGAAGGACCGGGATATCATACAGGAAGATCTGGATGACCTTGTAAACTGGAGTAATAGTAATAGGATGAAATTTAATAGTGAAAAGTGCAAGGTCATGCATTTAGGGATTAATAACAAGAATTTTGGTTATAAATTGGGGACACATCAGTTGGAAGTAACAGAGGAGGAGAAGGACCTCGGAGTATTGGTTGATCACAGGATGACTATGAGCCGCCAATGTGATATGGCCGTTAAAAAAGCTAATGCGGTCTTGGGATGCATCAGGCGAGGTATTTCCAGTAAAGATAAGGAGGTGTTAGTACCGTTATACAAGGCACTGGTGAGACCTCATCTGGAATATTGTGTGCAGTTCTGGTCTCCCATGTTTAAGAAGGATGAATTCAAACTGGAACAGGTACAGAGAAGGGCTACTAGGATGATCCGAGGAATGGAAAACCTGTCTTATGAAAGGAGACTCAAAGAGCTTGGCTTGTTTAGCCTAACCAAAAGAAGGCTGAGGGGAGATATGATTGCTCTTTATAAATATATCAGAGGGATAAATATCAGGGAGGGAGAGGAATTATTTAAGCTTAGTACCAATGTGGACACAAGAACAAATGGATATAAACTGGACATTAGGAAGTTTAGACTTGAAATTAGACGAAGGTTTCTAACCATTAGAGGAGTGAAGTTCTGGAACAGCCTTCCAAGGGGAGTAGTGGGGGCAAAAGACATATCTGGCTTCAAGACTAAGCTTGATAAGTTTATGGAGGGGATGGTATGATGGAATAGCCTAATTTTGGCAATTAATTGATCTTTGATTATTAGCAGGTAAATATGCCCAATGGTCTGTGATGGGATGTTAGATGGGGTGGGATCTGAGTTACTACAGAGAATTCTTTCCTGGGTGCTGGCTGGTGAGTCTTGCCCACATGCTCAGGGTTTAACTGATCGCCATATTTGGGGTCGGGAAGGAATTTTCCTCCAGGGCAGATTGGCAGAGGCCCTGGAGGTTTTTCGCCTTCCTCTGCAGCGTGGGGCACGGGTCACTTGCTGGAGGATTCTCTGCACCTTGAGGTCTTTAAACCACGATTTGAGGACTTCAATAACTCGGGCATAGGTTAGGGGTTTGTTACAGGAGTGGGTGGGTGAGATTCTGTGGCCTGCGTTGTGCAGGAGGTCGGACTAGATAATCATAATGGTCCCTTCTGACCTTAAAGTCGATGAGTCTATGTCTGGGTCCCCTTTCCCCCGATCTGGGTCCCCAGCTGTGTGCTGCGCTTCCTACTGGTACAGCCGGGTCCCTCTCCCCCGATCCAGGTCCCCAGCTGCGGGCTCCCCTCCTTGCGGGTACAGCTGGAGTCTGTTCCTCCTGCTAACGAGCACCTGCCACTCTCAAATCCCAGCTCCCGTGGTGCTGCCCTGGTTGGCTTGGGAACCTCTGAACTTCCTCGCAGCCTCCTGGCCAACCCACGTTTTGTGCCCTCTGCAAACGTTGAGACCTCCCTGCTAGCCCCTTGGCAGAGCATGACTGACTCTGTTCAACAGCGACCACAGCACGGAGCCCTGGGCCCTCGCTGGGAACCCTTCGCCACCTGAAACCTGGCCACTCAGCATCCCCGGGCCGGTCCCTGACACCTCGCCCCCTTCACACCCACCCTGGGGTGGGACCTTGCCAAGGGGCATGGGGCAGTCGTGATAACCAAAGTCACCTGGTTTTCCATCATCTGCCCCCTGCGAGGGGCGTGGGGCCGACTGGCCTGGGTGCCATTGGCGACAGGGCGTCATCCCCACTGGGAGGGGCATGGGGCCGACTGGCCTGGTTGCCGTTGGCAACGGAGCATCGCCCCCACTCTCTGACCCTTTGTGCCAGGTGATGGGCACCCTCTTCGTCTACGCGCTCTTCATGATCGAGCTGCTCCAGGACGCGCCGCTGGAGAAGACGGACGAGATCATTTACTACGTCAACGCGGTGAGCCGGGTGCTGGAGTTCCTGGTGGCCGTCTGCGTGGTGGCCTACGGCACCTGGGAGTCCATCTTCGGCGAGTGGAGCTGGATGGGCGCCTCCGTCATCATCATCCACTCCTACTTCAACGTGTGGCTGCGGGCCCAGTCGGGCTGGAAGAGCTTCCTGCTCCGCAGGGAGGCCGCCAAGAAGATCAACTCGCTGCCCAGGGCCACCAGGGGGCAGCTGCGGGACCACAACGACGTGTGTGCCATCTGCTTCCAGGTGAGCCCGCCGCGCCCTCCCGGCGGGGACGGGGGCTCCCTCTCCGGGGCCGCGCCCTCCCGCCCCGTGGGCCGCGCCCTCCCGGCGGGGACGGGGGCTCCCTCTCCGGGGCCGCGCCCTCCCGCCCCGCGGGCCGCGCCCTCCCGGCGGGGACGGGGGCTCCCTCTCCGGGGCCGTGCCCTCCTGCCCGGCGGGGACGGGGACTCCCTCTCCGGGGCCGCGCCCTCCTCCTGCCCCGGCTCCACTGCCACGCGGAGTAGATCACTGCTGGGGCGCCTTCCCCTGCTCTTCGCTGAGCCTGCGCGGGGGACGGGGCCAGTTCTCTGGCAGATCAGAAACCCCTCTCCCCTTGAGTGCACTGCGTGTATCTAGGGGGCCCCCCTCCCCCAGCCCAACCTGCTCTGCGCTAGGAGGTGGCATCTAGGGGCGTTAGAATCATAGAATCTCAGGGTTGGAAGGGACCTCAGGAGGTATCTAGTCCAACCCCCTGCTCAAAGCAGGACCAAACCCAACTAAATCAGCCCAGCCAGGGCTTTGTCAAGCCTGACCTTAAAAACCTCTAAGGAAGGAGATTCCACTACCTCCCTAGGTAACCCATTCCAGTTCTTCACCACCCTACTAGTGAAAAAGTTTTTCCTAATGTCCAACCTAAACCTCCCCCTCTGCAACTTGAGACCATTACTCCTTGTTCTGTCATCTTCTATCACTGAGAACAGTCTAGATCCATCCTCTTTGGAACCCCCTTTCAGGTAATTGAAAGCAGCTATCAAATCCCCCCTCATTCTTCTCTTCTGCAGACTAAACTAAATTCTTCTCTTCTGCAGACTTCTCTTCTGCAGTACAACCCGAGCTCCTCAGTTGGCCTCCACGTGCCCTAGATCGGGGGTAGGGTTGGATCCACTTCGAACAGGCTGCAGGGGGGGGGGCGGTCCCTGGGGGGTTCGCACCGAGATCAAGGGCAGAGACTGACCCAGGGCACGGCCCCCTTGTCGGATGTCTTGCTCCCTGCGGCCCCAGGCAGCCCGGAGAACACCGGCGTGACTTGGCGTGCACCGTCGGTGCGAGGTCACGATGTGCGGCGGACGCCAGTTTGTAAAACGCCATCCTCCGCCCCCTCGTCATTGCTGCGCCCCCTCCCGCAGCTGGCCCGACCCCACGCGGGCTGCCACCCAGAGTGGGGGACCCGCTGGGCTAAACCCTGGGCAGTCAGTTGCTCAGTTCTTTCGTCCACTCAGCATCGCTAGGGGGCAGAGGAGTTTCCTGGGTTCAGGCTGCCTGCAGACTCAGGCGGACGCTGCCGCTCCCGTTACACTTGGGCCCATTTGGCACGTGTGCTCCAAGGAAACTTTTATTCTTTGATGAGATTCGGCTGAGTCTGGTTATGCCACGTGGGCCCTGAACTGCCCCAGGCCGTGTGCGCACCTGCCCTGGAATCCAGGCCCACGTATTTCGGGCTCCATGGGTGTGCAGTAGAATTGCACGCTGATGAGGATTCGAGCCCTTACCGTTGAGAAGGGAAACCTAGAAAACCTGGCCTGAGGGGGAGGAATGCAGCACCGACTGCCTGAGTCTGCAGACAGCCTGGAACAGGAGCTCGCTGATCTGTGGTGAGACCCGTGACTTGTGCGGTACAAAGGGTGNAGACAGATACTGGGCTAGATGGACCTTTGGTCTGACCCGGTACGGCTTTTCTTTTGTTCTTATGTTTATGTTCTTATGTGGTGAGACCCGTGACTTGTGCGGTACAAAGGGTGCCAGTGAGGGGGCCTCTGGTGGACAGCCCAGGCTGGCAGGTGCCTCCCGGCGCAGCTGCCCAGCAGGATGGGTGGCTCACATCTCCTGGTGACTTCCTAGGGGCCCTGATTGCGAGGGCCAATGGGCAGGCAGAGGGGTGCTGGGTAATGGGGCATTTCCTGGCCTCGTCTTGGGGTGCCAGCCATGCTGGAGAGGCTGGTGTGAGGGTTGGCAGCACCCCTATAACACCCCCTTGCCCTGGATGGCACCAGGGAGCCTGAGACTGCCTCTTGCACCAGGCTCTGCCCCAGGTAACTGGAGACTGGATCTTCGTACCCCCGTCCCGTTCCAGCCGGGACAGCGGCGTCTGTCCCAGCCCTGGCTGTGCTGGCCGGCTCCCCACTAACCCTCCTTCCTCTGCCGGGCAGGAGATGAACGTGGCCGTGATCACCGACTGCGGCCACTTCTTCCACACGGGCTGCCTGCGCAAGTGGCTGTACGTGCAGGACACCTGCCCCATGTGCCACCAGCCGGTGAAGCCCTCGGCCACCGAGGGACCGCAGCCAGACGGGGGAGAGTGGGCGGAGCCAGAGCCCGTCCCAGAGGAGGGGCCGCCTGAGAATGCAGATGCCGAGGCTTCGGGAAGGGCAAGGAGCCCGGGCCCCAGCAGGACCGCTGAGGGCGGGGAGCCCAGCTGGCAGGAGCAGGAGAACCCAGCACTGGCAGAGCCCAGCAGGGCCGGACTGCTCCCAGAAGCTGTGCGCAGTGGGGAGGCCGAGCCCATGGACCCAGCTGGGAGCAGGACTCCCCAGGCAGTGTCTCGGGGCTGCACTCCGTAGCCGCGTGCCAATCCGGGGCGCACAGCCCTGCTGGGAACCCTGCCCGCTCAGGAACGAGGAGCAGGCTCCGTGGGGAGCCCCAGGTGGAAGCACGGAGTGGGGCGGAGAACGTGGAGTGGGGCAGGAGCCGGGGCCGGCACGGGCTCCGACGGCAGCCACTGCCCCACTTAGTGGAAACAACCGGGAGGCACTTGGGTGGCTCGTGCTCCCTTACGAACGGGCACCACCGGGCTGGGCTGCCCCCGGTTACAGAATGGGGGGTGTTACCGCTGGCTCCCTACTCACTCGGCTGCTGCTGCTAAGCTGGGTGCCAGATCTGCCTGGGCTCTGCCCCAGCGCAGGGGTGCTCAGCCAGAAGGCAGCCGGTCGCACCCGCCCGTCCCTTCCCCCTGCCGAAGTGGGAGAGGCCGAGAGGCACTGGCCTGATGGCTCTGCTTGGGACCATGTGCAGGAAGGGGGAGGGAACCTATCTGGGTGGGCCCTGTGCTCTCCAGGCCAGGCCTGTCTGCTTGGGCAGGGGCGGAGGCAGCCTGGTGCATCACTGGTATTACCAGGCTCCTGGGGGGACCTCGGCACACCCCGGGACTGGACCCTGGGCAGGGCAAAGTGCCCTTTCCCTCTGCTGGTTCAGCCTGCAGCATCCCCCGCAGAGCCTCTCCCTGTACCAGGCCAGTTCTGCTCGGAGAGGAGTTCGCCCTGGCAGGGGAGGGGCCAGGCTGGTGCTGTGCACTAACAGCAGCCATGTCTCACCCCAGAGGTGGCTGCATCCCAGTGGTAGGCAAACAAGGACAGGCCGTGAAGTCTCTCCCATTCTGTACTCTGCCCTCTGTGAAGTATTTATCCACCACAGGTCGATGCCCCTTTCCCATGCAAGGCCCCAAGGGAATGCGATGAAACTTGAATAGAAAACCCCTTTTGTTTTTAAAGCCTCAGGGATTAGTAATTCCAAGGAAGCTGTGGCTTCTCCCGGAGATGGACGGGCCTTCGTACAGCTGGGCCGGGCATGTCTGCGCAGCGTGTCGGATCCATTTGGAGCGAGGTGTTCGGTCACCGTCAGCTCTCTCTTCCCTTTGGAAGGGACCCCGTCTGGCCTTATTCGTGGTACCTTTGGGCGATCAAAGCGCCTGGAACGTGCAGATTCCCATGAAAGCTGTCGCGCTGTGTGGGCCGTTTGCACTCGGACCGGCAACCAGCACAGGGTGGCTACGAAAGTGCCATTAAAAACACAGGGAACGTTTGTGTGGATCGTCACTTACTGTGAACTAGGGGGGGCCCCGCTCCGCTGCGTGGGTAACCCTGAGCCAAAGGGAATGGCCGCAGCCTAAACGGCCACCTGCCCTCATAAACCAGGGGCCAGGACTGCCTGGGGCCAGTAACCTGCTCCGGCACCGCTGGTCTGGCCAGGTCCCCATCCCTTCTCAGCTCTTCGGTGTGCCCCAGTCCCCCTGCCATGGCTGCTGCCCATTGTGCTGCCCGGCTCAGCCAGGCGCAGGGCCCTGGGCTCGGGGGTGAGGCAGGGGCCTGTGGAGGCTGTCGCCCGTCCCGCTCGATGCCAAGGGTTGCCCCTGCGCAGGCCTGTTCCTTCGTGCTGCTGAAGTCACTTAGCCGGGCCTTGGCCCCTACTACAGAGCTGCGGGCCCGGGGCTCTGGAGAGCAGCGGCAGCGGGCTCAGCGCAGGTTCTTGGCTGGTGGGAACGTGGAGGGGAGACAGCGCTGCCCACCTGCTGGGGCATGGAGCTGGCGCAGGGTCCCGGAGTAACCCCCCTTCTCAGGGGAGGGACGATCCGAGGGCTACTGCACACCGTGGGGCCAGGCCCTGGGCCAGAGAAACTGACCGACAAGCGCATGGGGCCAGAGAAACTGACCGACGAGCACATGGGGCCGTCGCTGTCCCTGCTCCCTGCCCGGGCGAGTGGGGAAGCAGGGCCCTGCCCCTCCACGTCCCAGCTGACCCCTTCCCCTCTGGGCGGCAGTTCTCCCCGCCACCGGCCGTGCCGAGGAGCAGGCGGGGGAGATCCGTGAGGAGGTCTCTGTCACCACGAACCGGCTGCAGCCATGTTTCGGCTCGTTTCTTGGAGCAAGTTTGATTCGCCCCCTCGAATCTCGGGCGGCTCCCTCGGCCCTGCCAAGGGGATGTTGGCTGCTGGCCTGGTTCCTCTCCCAGTCCCCCCTGAACCCCCTCCCCCAAACCTGGGCTAAAGTCTGCACCAGCATTGTGCTGCTGGGGGGAGCTGTTCGTTTCATCCAGGTGAGGATGTTTAAGGCCAAACCAGGCAGATCTCCTGGCTCCTTGCTGCAGGGGCTGGGCAGGCAGCGGCCTGCTTGGGTCTCTGAGCCCAACGAGTGAAGCTCAAGTTACTGGGACGGGGATCCCCCGGATCGTGCCCCTCGGGCTGGGGCAGGGGGAATTATGACTAGTGTGACCCTTGCAGGCCCTCTCTGCTCGCCATGGACATGCAAGGTCCTGCCCAGGGTTGAGGTTTGCTCGAATCCCTCCCCCTTCAGTCCCTTGTTCCAGTTGCCACACTCCACCCCAGAGGTGGCTGCACACCTAGACTAGGGGGCGCCTGCCTTGTCCCTCGGCAGGGGCTGAGGTGCAGCCAGGTCAGGGCGATGGTGCTGTGAGTGGGTCACTCCTGGGGCTGGCACCAGGCCAAGCATTGGCTCCCAAGCCCCCTGATTGTAAACCCACCCCCATGGTGCTGCTGCATCTCCCCCGTCCCCCTCTGGAGGGTACGGGCCGGGCCTGGCAGCTGGGGCTAAAGGCCAGAGCGGTGGGGGTGCTCTGACAGCGTCGGCTCCCCAGCGTGGCCCTGCTCGGGTGGAGGCACTGAGATTGGGGGGCTGGCTAGGTCCTGCGTGCCCCAGTGGAGTCTGGGCCGCAGAGGGCTCCGAGCCCCTTTCCTCGGGGGCCCGCTCCTCTGGCGGATGCCTGGCCTCCCGGCAGCTCCCAGCGGGCGTCGCGCAGGGCCTGGGCGCACCCCAGCGCTAACGGGCCTCGTCTAGATGGGGGGCGCCGGAGGGCCCCTGTGACGGTACTGCCCGTGGGAGCCAGCTGAGGTCACTCAATCAGGGTGAACTGTAAACAAAACGGGGCAGACAAACCCCAAACGCTGGTGGATATTCCAATACTTAGATTTTCCAACCAGCACAAAACAGCTTCTCTGTTACCACACAGGTTACTCAGACGTCCAAACAACGCAGTTCCCTTAAAGTGCCCAGCCTCAGGCCTCCGTCCAGACACACCTGTCAGATATGATGATGATTACTGAGAATCCTATCTCATCATATAAAAGAAAAGGTTCTTTCAATCCCAAAGGATCAGCCACATACCCAGGTCCAATTATAACTTAGATCTTACCCAAAATACACGCTATAGTCAATTCTTATTAACTAAGCTAAAATTTATTAAAAAAGAAAAGAGAGAGAGTGTTGGTTAAAAGATCAATACACAGACAGACTTGAATTCAATTCTTGAGGTTTAGATACATAGCAGAGGTGAGCTTGTAGTTGCCAAAAGTCCTTTTAGAAATAGTCCATAGGTTATAGTCCAATGTCCATATTCAGGGTGGCTCCAGTCAAAGACTGGGGATCTCAATCCTTATGGCTTAAGGTTCCTCCCTCTTGAAACCAAAGCAGATCTGAGATGA
>QXTE01000120.1:145218-156810 GCA_003942145.1 Platysternon megacephalum | reverse complement strand
CCGTTATCCCAACGCGCCCAGGCCCAGGCGCCCTCGCCCGCAGGCCGCGATTCCCCCGGGCAGGGCTTGCCCGGCGCTGTCCAGTCACCGTTATCCCGACGCGCCCAGGCGCCCTCGCCCGCAGGCCGCGGTTCCCCCCGGGCCGCGAGCTGCCATCGCTGTCCGGTCACCGTTATCCCGACGCGCCCAGGCCCAGGCCCAGGCCCAGGCGCCCTCGCCCGCAGGCCGCGGTTCCCCCTGGGCCGCGAGCTGCCATCGCTGTCCAGTCACCGTTATCCCGACGCGCCCAGGCCCAGGCGCCCTCGCCCGCAGGCCGCGGTTCCCCCGGGCAGGGCTTGCCCGGCGCTGTTGTGACCTGGCACGTAGGGGTGAAGCTGCTGCTCTCAGCGCTCGGGGGGGGGGTGCTGGGAACCAGCCCAGCCCTTCGGCATCCCAGGGCAGGGACTCAGCCGCAGCCTCTCCCTCCTCCCTGGGCCGGTCCAGCCGTACCGAGCCCCGGGGCCACGTGGAACTGGCCAGCGCACGGGCTAAAACGTTCCTCCGTCGGCACCAGAACCCACGGGGGCTGATGGCTGAGCGGCCGGGGGCGCTACACGCTGGGCTCTGGTTTGGGTGCAGACGCGCCGGGGAGGGAGAGCCGCAGGCGCAGAGGCCTCTGACTCTCCCGTAAACCCGGCCCGGGGTGGCTCCTGGTGCCTGGCCTGTGCCTTGGGCGGGTGGGACGTGCCCACACCCATAGCCCAGCTGGCAATGCCAGCGCCCCAGGCCGAGCGGCCAGGGACTGACAGGGGGAAAGGTCCTGCAGGGAAGGAAGTGTGACATGTGGGATCCGTCCCACCAGGCTCATTTCAGCTGGGGCTGTAACGTCCCCCTCAGGGCTCAGACGCCGAACGTGGCTGCCCCGGCGTCTCGTGGAGTCCAGGCCAGCAGGGACCGTCGGGATGGTCCAGGCCAGGGGTTCTCAACCTTTTTCTTTCTGAGCCCCCCCACCCCATGCTAGAAAAGCCCCACGGCCCACCTGGGCCACAATAGCTGGTTTTCTGCACATACAAGCCAGGGCCGGTGTTAGGGGGTAGCAAGCAGGGCAATTGCCTGGGGGCCCACCCCACAGGGGCCCCCACAAAGCTACATTGCTCAGGCTTCGGCTTCAGCCCCGGGTGGCGGGGCTCAGGGCCCCGGGCTTCAGCCCCATGCGGTGGGGCTTCGGCTTTCTGCCCTGGGCCCCAGCGAGTCTAATGCCGGCCCTGCTTGTCAGCCCCCCTGAAACCTACTCAGCCCCCCAGGGCCTCCCGCATCGCCCAGGCCAGAGCCCTGCCCCCAGTAATCCCCGGAGCAGCCGTTAGAGGAACAGCCCGTCTCGATTTCAGAAGCGCCGGTGCTGGAGAATCCACCCGCCCCTGGGGAAATTCTTAATCCCCCCCCAATTTCCAGGCTGCGTTTGTCTAGTTTCCGCTTCCAGCGCTTGGCTCGTGTTCGACCCTCCGCTGCTGCCCTGAGGAGCCCATTGTAACGTGTGTCCCCAGGCAGGGACCGGCAGACCGGGCCCAGGTCACCCCGAGAGCTCCCGGAGCCTGTCCCTACAACGCAGGTTTTCTAACCCCTCCGTCAGCCCGGGGCTCCTTTCTGACCCCTCCCCAATTTGGGCTGCTGCAAGATCTGCAGGCTGATGACCCAGCAGGGGGCGCTCACCCCCTATGCCCCAGGAGAGCACAGCGGGGCGGTACGGGGGGCTCTCCCCTTGCAGCCGGTGCTGGCCCCAATTTGCACCTGCAGCTCCAAGACCCAGAGCAGCTCCCCCCTGCCCCTGGCAGGGCTGCGGTGGTGGACGGGGGGGTCTGGAACTCCGCTGCTGCAGGGGAAGCGCCTGCGCCTGGGGGGCTGCGGCCGCCCCCAGGGAGTCAGTAAATGGAATCCCTCCGCTTTCCGGCGCTGCCCCGCCCAGGCACTTACCCCCGGGCGCAGGCCATGGCAGTGGCCCAGCAGGGAATTGCACGAGCCCATTAGCGAAAGGGAGAGAGCAGCCCATCGATAAAACCCATTTGGGGAGAGGTGAGAATCCCCCGGGAACCCAGGCTTTTCCCTCCCCTCCCAGCAGCGCTGGCCCAGCCCCGCCACCCCGCTTCCAGGCCAGGTCCGGCCCAGCGCTCCCCCCAGCTGGGGTGTGGTCCTGGACCTCCAGGCCTCCATCCTCGGCCCCCTCCCCCAGCAGCTTCTTTGCCTCTGCCAGGCGATCCCGCAGCCCCCTCCTGCCTGCGGCGAGGCCTGCTGGTTCCCCAGCTCTCCGGAGCCCTTCCCAGCCCAGTTCTGCTGCCTGTGCCGAATGGCCAAACAGCCCGCTCCCTGGTTAGCCAGAGGGTGTGCCCGGCTGGGCAGTGCTGGATCAAATACCCCCCGTCCGTGCCTGGCACCGCTGGGCCTCTCCAAGTGTTACAGAGCCGCCTGTGCCCGTGCAGCCCGACCCCCCGCTATCCGTGTGGGACTCAGCCTGGCATGGGGCTGCCCCTCGCCCCCCGCCCGCCCCCGCCCGCCCCCGATGGCTGTGCACTCCCCAGGCCCCCTGGGCTCCGAGGTGGTGGATGCTTTGCCATTAGGTGTCAGGTCATGCCCAGCCGTCTGGGCAGACAAAGGGGCTCTTAGCAGCTGGGACCGTCAAACAAGAGACGCCGCCTATCGCCCCGGCCCCCGGCCCATTGCTGCGGCTTGGCTGCTGGGCTCTCCCCGCCCTGGGGCACCGCTGCCCGGGCACTGCTCAGCGCCGGACACCCGACTGCTCTCCGGGGCAGGGGCTGAGGGGAGCTGCGTCTCCAGGGCCTGTCTCTCGCCCCAGGGGCCCAGGGGGGTGTTTAAAGGGACAGCGGTTGGGGGGCGGGGACCGGCACCACTTTTCCCTGCTTGCCCCACGTGGGGCTGTCTGAAGGCAGCAGCACCCCATGGATTTCTGCGCCGAAAGTGGAATGAACCCCTGGGGCGAGGGGCTCCTCCCCGGGCGCTGGCCATGGCCCAGCCAGGAGCGGCCGGCAGAGCCCCACATGCCCTGAACGGCTCCCCGCTGCATCCCCTCAGCTCCTGGGGGCACCAGTCCTGCTCCCTGACCCTCGGGGCCAGCCCGGCTCCATCTCTCCGCACCGCCCCGTCCTCAGGCGCGGCCCATTCTCGGCGCCGGGGCTCTCAGCGCGGCTCCCCGGGGTGGAGCCACAGTCACCCAGCTCGGTACCTCCTGACCCACCCTAGCACCTCCTATGGCTGCGCCTGGCCCCGCTTGGCCTCCCCGTGTGCGGAGCCAGCCCCCCCCCCAGATCCTGACAGCTCGCAGCCAGCCCTCCACCCCGGCTGAGACCCCCCAGACAGCTTCCCCCCACCCGCCCCTCCTGGTTCAGCCCCTTCCACCCACCCCGTGGTTCTCCCCCTCCTCCTAATGGGATGCTCTTGTGGGGCAGGCCCCAGATTGGGCTCAGGAGAGCTAGGTTCAAATCCCTGCTCCGCCCCAGGCTCCCTGTGTGACCTTGGGCCAGTCTCTGCACCTCAATTCTCCATCCTCTCTGCCTGGCTCCCGGCCTTGACTCAGCCCCTGTGTCCTCCCCGCACAGCCGGGAACAGCCTCCCTGGGCCAGCGGCACAGCGACCCCGTGGCCCAGACCCCGCATGTGCCATGACGCCTGCAGGAAACGGGCTGCTGACGGGGACGTTGTCACTCAGTCGCTCCCGGCCCCTTTCTAGTCTGCAGCTGGGACCTAGCGCCCGGGCTCTACTGCAGTGGTAGTGACTGCCGCGAATCCCTGGGGCCCTCTGTGTATGGGGCAGCAATGACAAGGGCGCCCCCTAGCTAGGGGGCCGGGCTTTGAGAACCTGGTTGGGCGGGTTCTGCCGCCCCTTGGTTCCACCAGCCCACGTCTCTCTGGAGGGCCCCCCCCCTTGCTGGCTGGACGGCTGCAGGCCCCTTTGGGGGGGGGAGGGTTCGTGCAGCTTTGCAAGGGGCAGGGGTCCCCCGGCCACGAGCTCTCCCCTGCACCCGCATTGCAATGCACGGTGTCCTGCCTGGGGCTGACTCCACGGGGTATCTCCTGCCCTCCAGCAGCGCTGGGGCGAGCAGATCTGCCCCCTGGGCCCTGCCCCCTCCCCCTCCCCGCTGCGTGTCGTTAGCCGGCTGGGCTGCCTTCCATTAGGGGTGGATTGCATCAGCGCAGCGGAGAAGCGAGCTGGAAAACAAAGCTCCCCCAGGGGCCGGAGCCCCAGCTTAGCAACGTGCTGTCTCTGGGGGGAGCTGAGCCGGCTAATGCTGCCTGGAAGAGGGAGGTGAAGGCAGCGTTTGCTGGTGGAAGGGGCCCCGATCCCTGCCGGCCTGCAGCTGCGTTCTCGGCCCCTTCTTGTGCCAGCCGCACCCAGGACGATGCCCCCCCCCCCCACTCCCCCTGTGTCTCCCCCCGTCTCCGGGTGCCCTGGGCGTGGGCTGCAGCCATTGGGGAATGCACCCTGTCTACAGGACAATCCCAGTGCAAGCCATTGGCTCGCCCCACACATGCCCCCCAGCCTGGGAAAAGACCAGGGTTCTCCAGGCCCCCAGCCCCTGACGGCTCAGCCTGGGCCCCCGCTGCACTCGGGGCCTATGGAGCTGTGCTGCTCACGCTCTGCCCCACGGGGTGCCATTGGGACGCCAGGCCCCATTCTGGTCACACGGCCCCTGGGGCGGGTGGGATCCAGTGGGGTGCGTAAGCCCCTGAGAAAGGGCTGGTGACAACCCCCCCGAGCTGGCCCCTGCGCTCTGGCTAGGGTTACGGTGTCCTGCTGCGTACGGCTGGTGCCCATGCACTCAGTGGCAGGAGCGTTTCAGGGGTGACTGCAGAGGGGGCGGACGGCCCCCCTTGTTCGCTAAAGCGCTGGCTCTGAGCAGCCCTGCGTTGGCTACTCTGGAAGGAGCCACTGGCCACCATGGCACGGCCACTCGGTTATCCCTGGCGAGGCCAGGGCAGGGGAACGCACGGGCTCAGAGGCCAGGGATGGTCGGGGGGGGGGGGCTTGCCAGAGGCTTCCCTTCTCATGCGGCTCCCCCCGGGAACGGGCTGCCCCAGCGGGGCAGGAAAGGATGCCATAGGAAGCGCTGGAGATGGGGCCGGGCGATGCTCTGGAACTGCTCCCCACAAAGCCAGGCAGGACTCTGGGGCATCTCCTCTCCCTCGGAGCAGACTGTCTTCAGGGCAAGGAGCTCACACGGCTTCACCTCCTGGGTCTCTCCTGGGAGCATTCAGCATATGCCCCTCCATGCGCTTCCCACAGCGAGTCCGCCCAGGCGGGGTCCTGGGGAAGCCAGAGGGTCCTGCACCCCCACTCCGCAGTCAGACGTGACTCTCAGCCAGCCAGTAACACAGAGGTTTATTAGATGACAGGAACAGGGTCTAAAACAGAGCTTGTCGGTCCAGCGAATGGGATCCCTCAGCTGGGTCCATTCTGGGGCCCAGCGAGCCAGACACCCCCGTCTGCCCTCACTCCCTGTCCCCAGCCAGCTCCAAACTGAAACCCCCTCCAGCCCCTCCTTCTCTGGGCTTTGTCTATTTCCCGGGCCAGGAGGTCACCTGATCTCTTTGTTCTCCCACACCTTTAGCATCCCCTTGCAGGGGGGAAGGGCCCCAGCCTTGTTGCCAGGATACAGCGTGTCGGCCATTTATGCACACTGGAGACTTAAGAAATGCATTGGGGAAACTGAGGCACCCACACAATATTCAGAGGAAACATTAAGAACAGTCCCACTTGGTCACACACGGGGGTGGTCCTGGCCCCTGCTGCAGCCCTCACATGGTTTTGGGGTGGCAGCGAGGGCCGTGCCAGGTGGCCTAGGGGAAGAGGCACCAAACTGGAAGCCCAGAGCCCCGTGCGTTCCGGTCTCAGCTCCTCTGCTGGCTGCTAATAATGCTTCTGTGCATTTCATAGCCCTTGTTAGGTGCCACGGTCTCATGCCGCTGCCTTGGCAAGGGGTCGCGCTTGTTCCCCTACTCCCACGATAAACCCATCGACAGCACAGAGCCCGGATTCTGCCAGCCCAGCCCAGCCTTTCCCGGGGACGGGCCAGCGTCGGTGCTTACGTGACCCACCCTGACATAGAGGGACTGGGTCCCGCTCTGCAAAGCACACGGCGTGTGAGTGACTCAGGGGCCTCGGCCGTGTCATGGAGCTGGTGACGGGTTTCTGGCCCAAACACGGGCATTGTTACATTTGCTACGTGCAACCACTAGACCACACTCTGCTCCCGGAGCCAGGCCCAGACACCAGGAAGCCTGCTGCCTGTGGCACCCAGCTGCGACGGCCTGTAATGCTCCCCCGTGTGGTCTGCTTCACCCAGAGGAGAGCAGCATGCCTTCCCTACACCTCTGCCGCCTGTCGTGGGGATCAGCCCTGTCTCCTTGTTCCCTTGGGCTCTCCCGCTGTCTGCCTCCATCTGTTGCCTCTCGTCTTGTGAGCGCTTTGGGTTTGTACTGCACCTAGCGCAATCAGGGCATTGGCCATGCTGGGTGCTTTGGTAACACCCATAACCAATAATCCCGTAGTAGAGGTGGCTGAGATCTGTGTGGGGTAGATTTGAGGGTTCAAACCCTGCATGTGTGGGTGAAAAAAACATGTGGCTGCCTAAATATGAGTGTAGGACCCCCCAGAATCGCTGTAGGTGGGATCGGAGACTGCAAAACATCTTAGCTGGGTGTTGTGCTCATAGCTGCACCGCTGTTGTGTTATGATGGTTTGTGTGGAGCTGTGCCTTTAAGAACCGGGTGGGGCAGCTGAGAGTGTTTGAGAGAGAGGGCAGTGTGTGGGAGACTCACCCGCATGAGCTCTGGAAAGGTCAGTCCAGGATTTAATCGCCTGGTCTCTCCAGACAGCGGCCACCGTCTCCAGGGCGTAACACTAGCGCGTCTGGGGACTGGCTGCGCTGGGTGTTGCTAATGAGCTCCAGAGCCATTCACCGGCAGGTGACCGGGCTGAATCCAGCTCCACAGCAGATGGAAGTTGTTCCCATGCAATGGAAGCTCAGCAGCCCCTCTGTGAGGTGAGTTTGTGAGGTCCCAGCCCCCCAGGTCACCAACTCCCCCTCACGGGTTGCACTTGAGCGTGAGCTCTTCAGGGCCTGTGTTTGTACAGCGCCTAGCACCGTGGGGCTCAGCGCTCGGCTTCCCTAGACATTTCTGAGTTGGCCACTGTGTAACTGACACACCCGTTGGGGGTGGGGCTGGGGGTTCACCAATCAGGAGGCAGCCCAAAGGCACCAGGGAATCTTTTATTTCAAAACAAGCTCCCGAGTTCTGGGCCAGCCTCCTGCGGGTGTGTGTGTGTGTGTGTCTCTCGCCCAGTGGGACCTGCTGGGGTTGGCAAGCGTAGATCTGTGGTCCCGGGACGCTGCTCCTTCCCCGGCTGGCGGGGGGCTTGTTTGCCCCGCAGCAGGGACGCTGTTCCTCGCGGGCAGGCTGAGCTCTGGGGAGATGACAGAGCCCTGTCGTGCTGCCCTCGGCCGAGGCTGCCAGCCGGCACCTTGGTGCTGGGCCTCGGGTGACGCTTTTGGGCAGTGTTTTGCCGTCTGCCCCATTCTGGGTATTGAGGAGCAAAACCCTTCTGCAGTCACTTGGTCCGTCTCCTGTTGCCATGCCAGTCTGGGAGATTCTCCCTGTGCTCCCCTGCCTGCCTCCTTCCCCAGGCCTGCAGTGGGTGGTGCTGGCACTGCCAGCCCTGCCCATCTCTACCCTGAGCTCCCAGGGCATCTCCATCCCCCCGTCTCCAGCATCTGGTCTGCCCCGCGCTGAGGGTACCAGCGCTCTCCCCATCTGACTCCCCCTTTCTCCGCTGTTCCTCTGCCACCCATGCCATCTCTGCTGGCTCCTGGTAGGGAGGACCAGGGCAGAAAACCCAGCGGATCTCCCTTCCCTGCCCCATACCAGCCGGGTGCCAGGCTCCGAGTTCTCGGCAAGGCCCTGGAGAAGGTGATCTCGCCTCTTGGCCCACCACATTCGCTGGCGCCTGCCTGAGGCTGCCCCTTGCTGGCTGGGGCACTGACCCTCCCTTGCCTTGGGCAGGGAAATCACTTGATTGGGCGATGAACCCTCCAGGGCACAAGCCACCCCATAACTGCCGGGGTCAGGAAGGAAGGCCCCTAACCTCTTGCTGCTTCGGCCTCGGGCTGCAGCCGGGCCTTGGCGTTTTCTGGGAGCAACCCCGGGAAACGACAGCAGAGTCCCGGGTCGCTAAATGTCCCTTGACTGCTCCATGGAGTTTGATTAAATAATGCCCACCTCCTCGCCCTGCCCGGGGGGCACTGACCATCCGCTGCAGGCCCCTGCGCCCAGGCACCACCAGCCCCTCAGCCTGCCCAGTGAGGCGGGAGAGATGGGGGGTGGGCTCCTGCTGCTCCTGTCCCCCGGGGCTGGACCTGATTTCCCGAGCTCACCCCACAACGGACGCTCCTGTTCACTGGGAGCTGGGCCAGGCACCCCATTCCCAGCGTGCCCTGGCAGGCGGGCTCATGATGCCACTCAGGTTTGGCCCACCCCTCTGTCATGATGCCAGGGCGCGGCCCAACGCCACGCGCTGAAGTTCGGCCTGCCTGCATGGTGCTGCAACCCGGTGTGCCAGGTCTCACCGCCCGGAGGGGGAGCCGGGCCCAGCCCCATGGGCCTGCAGCAGAGCCAGGTCCTTTGCACCCCAGGCCTGTGGCTTAGCCGCAGACCTAGCCTCCAGCCCCCTTTGCCCGGCAGCGGCCAGGTCCCAGCAGCTCGGCTGGGTGCACCGCGGTGCAGCCCGTTCCCTGTGGCTGTAACTGTATTTTTCAAATGACACGGCTCTCCCCGCAGGGGGGCCTGAGCACTGGGAAGGTGAACAGAGCGAGGGGCTGAGAATCTCTCCTTCCGGCCTGGCTGGCTGGTGGGGCCAGGACTGCAGCCCCTTTCGGCTGGGCTGGGGCACAGAACTAGGGATCCCTCTGGGGAGTTTGGCTGTCAGCGCCCGGGATCTCTGAGCCCTCCGGCCGGGTGTGGGGTGCGGCAGCGAGCTCCTTTCGTCAGGAAAAGACCCGTAGAGCATCCCTGTTAATCAATGGTGCCGTGTCAACAAACAGCCCTCTCCAGAACTGATCCCTGCACGGCATTTCCCCAGTCTACTGCTAAAGACCCCAAGCAACAGAGCTCCCACCCCTTCGGTACGGAAACAATCCCAAAGCCAGCGACTTCTCCTGCCAGGAAACATCCTGACGTCCGGCCAAAACGTTCTCGTCTTAATCTCATCCCGTTACTTCCTGGCCAGAACCCCATGTCCGCCTCGAACTCCTCTCCCTCCTGGGGGTGCAGGCCCCTCACCCGCCCCTAGACTGGGACCGTGGCTCTTGCTTAGCTAATCCAGACTGATTCATTCTTTTCAGCTTTCCTCCCAAACCGGTCCCACCAGCATCCTCTCCCTGACCCCCCTTCCGCCGGGGACCGCCCTGCCCCGGCACCGAGACACTACTCAGCCTCTCCCCGGAGAGGGACAGAGGAATGGCTGGACTATTCGACATTGGTGAGGCCTCACCTGGAGTACTGTGTCCAGTTTTGGGCCCCACACTACAAGAAGGATGTGGAAAAATTGGAAAGAGTCCAGCGGAGGGCAACAAAAATGATTAGGGGGCTGGAGCACATGAGTTATGAGGAGAGGCTGAGGGAAATGGGATTGTGTAGTCTGCAGAAGAGAAAAATGAGGGGGGATTTGATAGCTGCTTTCAACTACGTGAAAGGGGGTTCCAAAGAGGATGGATCTAGACCAGGGATCGGCAACCTTTCAGAAGTGCTGTGCCGAGTTTTCATTTAGTCACTCGAATTTAAGGTTTCGCGTGCCAGTAATACATTTTAACGTTTTTAGAAGGTCTCTTTCTATAAGTCTATAATATAGAACTAAATTATTGTTGTATGTAAAGTAAATAAGGTTTTTAAAATGTTTAAGAAGCTTCATTTAAAATTAAATTAAAATGCAGAGCCCCCCGGACCAGTGGCCAGGACCCGGGCAGTGTGAGTGCCACTGAAAATCAGCTCGCGTGCCGCCTTCGGCACCCGGGCCATAGGTTGCCTACCCCTGATCTAGACTGTTCTCAGTGGTACCAGATGACAGAACAAGGAGCAATGGTCTCAAGTTGCAGTGGGGGAGGTTTAGGTTGGATATTAGGAAACACTATT
This sequence comes from Platysternon megacephalum, assembly GCA_003942145.1. NCBI lineage: Eukaryota > Metazoa > Chordata > Testudines > Platysternidae > Platysternon > Platysternon megacephalum. The sequence continues at coordinate 146,638 of QXTE01000120.1, read as the reverse complement.
TCACTAGGAGGGTGGTGAAGCACTGGAATGGGTTACCTAGGGAGGTGGTGGAATCTCCTTCCTTAGAGGTTTTTAAGGTCAGGCTTGACAAACCCCTGGCTGGGATGATTTAGTTGGGATTAGGCCCTGCTTTGAGCAGGGGGTTGGACTAGATACCTCCTGAGGTCCCTTCCAACCCTGATATTCTCTGATTCTATGACTGGCTCAGCCCTAAGAGCTGTTGTCCCATGATGGGCCAGTGCTGGCTGCTGAGGGGCGCCTGGGCTGTGGCTAGGGGGGAGGTGGCCAGGAGGACACTGGCCTGACCCTGCCCTGGATCCAGAGCCCTGTGCTGCTCTGAGCTGGGCTTGGGGCACTGCCTGGGGCTCTGGGGGTTCGACCCCCCCCCCCTTTATAGCATTTTCTATAAGTTTGGCCAAACAAACTTTTTGTGTCCATTGCTTCAGTGGAGCCTCGATCCCTCCTGTCTCCCCCCGGGAGGTGGCCTGGGGGCACTGTGGGGCGAGCTGATCCCCCCCCCCCTTCCCCTTTCAAAGGCTGTTTTGATGTTCTCCATCCAGGAGGGTCTCCCCAGAGGAGGGCTGACCATGAAAGAAGAACCCTTGACCAGTGGACTGACATCAGTAAGGTCCTGGATGCAAAGCACGGGGATCCTGGATGCCAACACGGCAGCCCAGAGGTAAGGGACCAGCCTGCCCCAGCCCTGACACTTCCCAGCAAAGCAATCTGCAGTAGCAGGTGTGGGCTGGTCTGCCACCACGAAGGTCTCACCCTGAGAGTTCAGTTTAAACTCTGGTGCATGAGGCAGCCTCTCCCTTCCCGCCGGGTTGTTCCCTGTGGCAGCCTTGATCAGTCTTGTCCCTATTAAGGGGGAGGAATAGCTCAGTGGTTTGAGTATTGGCCTGCTAAACCCAGGGTTGTGAGTTCAATCCTTGAGGGGGCCATTTAGGGATCTGGGGCAAAAACCTGTCTAGGGATTAGGTCCTGCTTTGAGCAGCGGGTTGGACTAGATACCTCCTGAGGTCCCTTCCAACCCTGGTATTCTATGATATCAATGCCCAGTCCCTCCTAGGCTGCATCTACACCAGAATTGCAGAGCAGGGAAGCGTTCTAGGTCCTGGGCTGCAGAGACAACTCGCTTCTCTCTGCCGTGGGCAGACCCCAAACTCCCCTGGCCCTTTCTGGGTGCCCGAGCTCAGTACTAACCCACAGCAAACAGGGCGGCGTAACGCCTCACGCAGGGCCGGGGGCAGGGCCGGCTCCAGGCACCAGCTGACCAAGCAGGTGCTTGGGGCGGCCCCTCGGGAGAGGGGCGGCACGTCCAGCGATTCGGCGGCAATTCGGCGGAGGGTCCCTCACTCCCGCTCGGAGCGAAGGACCTCCCGCCGAATTGCCGCCGCAGATCGCGATCGCGATCGCG
>QXTE01000120.1:122456-144932 GCA_003942145.1 Platysternon megacephalum | reverse complement strand
TTAGGGATCTGGGGCAAAAACCTGTCTAGGGATTAGGTCCTGCTTTGAGCAGCGGGTTGGACTAGATACCTCCTGAGGTCCCTTCCAACCCTGGTATTCTATGATATCAATGCCCAGTCCCTCCTAGGCTGCATCTACACCAGAATTGCAGAGCAGGGAAGCGTTCTAGGTCCTGGGCTGCAGAGACAACTCGCTTCTCTCTGCCGTGGGCAGACCCCAAACTCCCCTGGCCCTTTCTGGGTGCCCGAGCTCAGTACTAACCCACGGCAAACAGGGCGGCGTAACGCCTCACGCAGGGCCGGGGGAAACGGCACGCTCCAGGCGACCAAGCGTAGACGCCGCTCGGGGACGGAAGAGCAGCTCCAGCACTGGAAGAACCGTGGCGCCGCTGTCGCCGTTCTAGTGTAGACGTAACCCGTGTCAAACTGGCTGCCTGCCCAGCCCTCAGCCATTCCTCATCCACCCTCCTACCGAGCACCCAGGTAACTCTTTCCCCCCCAGATGTGTCAGCTGCAGGGTTCCCAGGGGATCCTGGTTTACTTCCTACCCACGTCTCCTGGCCCCCTTCGTTATATCCCATCCAGGCAGCTCTGCCCCCATTAGTGTCCCCGGTGAACTGTCTGCCCCCACCCCACTGACAGCCGCCCAGTAGCCACTGCATCCCACCTCCCCAGTCAACTCAAGGTTTTCAGCTCATCTCCAGGTGTCCTTAGCGGGGCTGGAGGTTGGGGGGCAGAGGGGGAGGTCCTGCTTGTTGGGGTGCAGTGGGTGAGGCTTGCTTAGCTTGGCTGAGCAAATGGTGTGGCCCTGATCTCCCTGACGAGATGTTGAGGTGCGACACTGAGGATTTGCTTTAGCTGGGGTGGATGGGGGGGGGGGCAGTCCAGGGGAGCCCCTTTCACCAGAAGCCTTTAGGATGCAAAATTTGAGGAGTCCCTTGTGCTAGATGCAGCTCGGGGTGCAGAACTGGGGGCTCCTTACATAGATCCATTGAAGGGTAAAGTATTAGGGGTCACCAAGGGGGAGCGTTTTGGGGGTCTCTAGCTGGGAGGGTTTTGGGGGGGACTGTAATGGGTTCCTTTGGATAAGATGGATTATGGGGGAGCCAGTATTGAGGTACCATTTACATGGGTGGATTGGGGGCAGCGTTGGGGAGAATGAGGGCATATTGGGAGGTCCCTTTAGCTGAATGGATTTGGGGGGCAGTATGGGGGCCCATTTAACCAGGTGGATTTGGGGAGGCAATATTGGGGCTCCCCTTGGATGGGTGGACTTGGGGGGGCAGCTTTGGGGGCTCTTTGGGGGGCATTATTGGGAGGTCTATTAATTTGGGTGCATTGGTGTGTCCTTGAGCTCTGTAAACTTGGGGGTAGTATTGGGGTCCCTTTCACCTGCTAGGTAGATTTTGGGGGCTGTATTAGGCCTTTAACTGGTGGATTTGGGGGGCGCATTGGGGGTCCCTTTAACCCAGTGGATTCAGGGGGTGCGTTGGGGGTCCCTTTAACCTGGTGGATTTCGGAGGGCATGTTGGAGGTCCCGCTACCCGGGCGGATTTGGGGGCGCGTTGGGAGGTCCCTTTAACCCGGTGGATTGGGGGGGGCGTTGGGAGGTCCCTTTAACCCGGTGGATTGGGGGGGGCGTTGGGGGTCCCTTTAACCCGGTGGATTGGGGGGGGCGTTGGGGGTCCCCCTCCCCGGGTGGATTTGGGGGGCGCGTTGGGGGCCCCCCTCCCCGGGGGGGGGCGGGGGGGGGGGGGGGGGCCGGGGGGGGGGGGGGGGCGGGGGGGCGGGGGGGGGGGGGGAGGGGGGGGGGGGGGGGGCGGGGGGGGGCGTGGGGGGTGGGGGGGGGGGGGGGGCGGGGGGGCGGGGGGGGGGGGGGAGGGGGGGGGGGGGGGGGCGGGGGGGCGGGGGGGGGGGGGGGTGGGGGCGGGTCTCCTGGTGCCTGGGTGGCTGGGGGGGGCGCGTGGTGCGGCCCCGGCCGGGGGGGGACTTGGGGGGCCGTCTGGGGGGTCCCCCTCCCCGGGTGGATTTGGGGGGGGCGCGTTGCGGGTCCCGCTCCCCGGGTGGATTGGTGGGGGGCGCGTTGGGGGTCCCGCTCCCCGGGCGGATTTGGGGGGGGCGCCTCGGGGGTCCCGCTCCCCGGGTGGATTGGTGGGGGGCGCGTTGGGGGTCCCCCTCCCGGGGTGGATTCGGGGGGCGCGTTGGGGGTCCCGCTCCCGGGGTGGATGGGGGGGCGCGTTGCGGGTCCCGCTCCCCGGGTGGATTCGGGGGGGCGCGCTGGGGGCCCCCCTCCCCGGGGGGGGGCGGGGGGGGGGGGGGGGGGGCCCCCTGCCCGGGGGGGGGGGGGGGGGGGTGGGGTGGGGGGGGGGGGGGGGGCGGGGGGGGGCGTGGGGGGTGGGGGGGGGGGGGGTGGGGGGGGGTGTGGGGTGGGGGGGGGGGGGGGGCGGGGGGGCGGGGGGGGGGGGGGGTGGGGGGCTGGTGGACCGGGGGGGGGGGGGGGGGGGGGTGGGGTGGGGGGGGGGGTGGGGGGGGGGGCTGGGCCGCCGCGTCGTGGGGGTGGGGGGGGGGGGGGTGGGGGGTGGGGGTCGGTCGGGGTGGGGGGGGGGGGGGGGGGTTGGGGGTCCCTTTACCCTGGGGGGGTGGGGGGGGGGGGTGGGGGGGGGGGCTGGGCCGCCGCGTCGTGGGGGTGGGGGGGGGGGGGGTGGGGGGTCCCTTTAACCCAGTGGAGTCAGGGGGTGCGTTGGGGGTCCCTTTAACCCGGGTGGATTCGGGGGGGCGCGTTGGGGGGCCCGCTCCCCGGGTGGCTTTCGGGGGGGCGCGTTGGGGGCCCCACTCCCCGGGTGGATTCGGGGGGGCGCGGTGGGGGTCCCGCTCCCCGGGTGGATTGGTGGGGGGCGCGTTGGGGGTCCCGCTCCCCGGGCGGATTTGGGGGGGGCGCCTCGGGGGTCCCGCTCCCCGGGTGGATTTGGGGGGGGCGCGTTGGGGGTCCCCCTCCCCGGGTGGATTGGGGGGGCGCGTTGGGGGTCCCGCTCCCCGGGTGGATTTTGGGGGGGCGCGTTGGGGGTCCCGCTCCCCGGGTGGATTTTGGGGGGGCGCGTTGCGGGTCCCCCTCCCCGGGCCGGTCTCAGGGGCTGCTCCCTGCCCCGGCGCTGCCCCTCGCCCCCCGGCGCCGGCTCCTCCCCGGAATGATGTCAGCCTGCCCGGCTCCGGCCCCCGCCTCCCCCCGGCCGCCCTCCCCGGGGAGGAGGCGGCGGCATGGCCCGGGTCGGCCAGGCCGGCAGGGGACGGGGCCGCCCGCGGGCGCAGAGCGGCGGCTGCCCGGGGGCCGGGGCCGGGGCCGGGGCGGCGGCGGGGCGGCGGGTGCTGCTCATGGTGCTGCTGCCCGGCGAGGGGCGGAGGAGCCGCAGCGGCGGGAGGCGGCGGGGAAGCGGCCGGCCCAGCGCTCCGGCCCCCCGGGACCGCCCGCGGCTGCTGCTGCTGCTGCCGCCGAGCGCCGAGCCCGCGGCCCCCGCCTGGATGGTAACCAGCGCCGGCCCCGCTCCGCGCCGCGCCCGCCTCCTCCCCCGGCCCCGCCGCGGGGTTTTCCTGCCCCCCCCCCCGGCGCCAACCCGGCCCCTCCCTGCCGCTGATTTGCACTTGGCTGCTTCCCCGGACCTCCCGCCCCCCAGAACCACCCCTGCGAGCCGCGCCGCTCGGAAACAAACCCCCGGAGCCAGGCGGCTGCCCGGGCGCTGGGACGCTCGCCCCCCGGCACCTGAGGGGCGCCTGGGCTGTGGCTAGGGGGGAGGTGGCCAGGAGGACCCTGCCCTGGATCCAGAGCCCTGTGCTGGGCTTGGGGCGCTGCCTGGGGCTCTGGGGGTTCAACCCCCCTCCCCCCTTTTATAGCATTTGCTATAAGTTTGGCCAAACAAACTTTTTGTGTCCGTTGCTTCCGTGGAGCCTCGATCCCTCCTGTCTCCCCCCGGGAGGTGGCCTGGGGGCACTGCGGGGCGAGCTGATCTCCCCCCCTTCCCCTTTCAAAGGCTGTTTTGATGTTCTCCATCCAGGAGGGTCTCCCCAGAGGAGGGCTGACCATGAAAGAAGAACCCTTGACCAGTGGACTGACATCAGTAAGGTCCTGGATGCAAAGCACGGGGATCCTGGATGCCAACACGGCAGCCCAGAGGTAAGGGACCAGCCTGCCCCAGCCCTGACACTTCCCAGCAAAGCAATCTGTCATTCCCCTGCTCTGTGCGGCCACACATCTCCTCCCAGAGCCAGACCCCCGGGGGCCCATCCTGTCCAGCGCTTGCTGTCCCTGCCAGGCCAGCACAAACCTGGCCCACAGCTTTATGCTAGAGGGGGAGTGTGTTTATGTAGGAAAGTTGTTAATTTTATTCTAATTGGCTTCTTTATTGTTTGATCTGGTTGGTGAGGAAACCGCCAAAGAAGTAAATACTGAGGCTTCCTGGAAGGAGAATTAACTAAGAGGCATTTCAGAGCCCAATTCTTATTGTTCTCAGTACATTTTATCTTTCTGTCTTCCCTCCCCCCTCAAGTTTGGGAGGTTTAAAATTACCAGCGTTTTGTCGAAGCGCCTTCTGCCTAGTGATGATAAACCATTTAAACCTGTTCTGATACCAAGGAGACCAGAGAGAGAGAAATGCACTTTTGGGGGTTGTTCTTAAAGCTGTGCAAACTGTCAGAACTTGCAGAAATATAAATGCTTTCAGATGTATCTCTCAGCAGAATCAAAAAGGATTTCGATTGGAAATGACAAGGGAGATCAGTTAACATTATTAAAAAAAATCGGTGTTATATTTCCTTTCCCCAGGCAGTTGGAAAGTGTTTTGAAATTAACACTTCTGGCTGAAATCTTTGCAACACAGTTTTGCCATAGCTGAGGATCTCCAAGATGCAGGAAAAATTGTTCCTTTTTTCTCTCTCTCCTCCTTTGCCTAACACCCACAGTTTTGAAACTTCAGATCCATGACTCTAATTGTCAGGGAAAGTTCTCGGGACTGGTGGATGTGTGGGGTTTGTTTTGTTTTGTTTTTTTAATTGGTGACTTTATTGATGTTCCATACCAGGATCATGGATTTTAATGTGGAAATTTAGAAGTGTGGCAGGCGTTACTTTTCAGGTTTCTAATGCACAAATAGACACCTCTCTTTGTTGGGTAGGATGGCTACATCTGGCTACAGTGGACCTGACTTCATCCCCTTTAGATTGTTTCTGTACGTTGCTAAATAGGAATATGTGAATCCCATGTCTCTGTGCTTGGAGGACAGAGATTTTTGCTTCTTTTGATTTAAATTGTTTTTTTTTATTGATCCTTGAATGTTCCCAAAGCTTTGATTTCTGCTCTCTAGCATTTATTTTAGTTCAGTTACGCAGAGGGGAAATTGAGATGATGAAAATAATGTGCATTAGATAATATGTAAAGTGTGTGTGTGTGTGTGTGTGTATATAGATAGATAGATAGATATAATATGATTTAGCATCTCGGTTGTCTTTCCAACTCACTGTCCAGCTGGATTTTCACAGAAGAAGGAGGGGTGCTGGAGCGCTTGACTTTAGGCAAAATTCCCTAGCCGGGTATTTTCCTAACCTTCTCTATGAAACGAGGCAGTGAACTTGACCAAACCTTGGTCTAAGCCCTGATCTTAATGTAGCCTCCTTCCCTGCAGTGTGCGGCACAGCAGCTCCTTGGGTGTAATGTATCATTTCCCTCTTGCTATTCTGGACTTGGAGACTCACCTCAAACTGTCAAACAAAACTGAAATATCCAGGGTAGAATTGCAGAGGAGACGGTACAAGACCTCGTAGTTCCTGTCTGGTCTATCCCCAAGCTGGCTGTTCCGTTTGCTCTGTTTCCTAATTCTGAGTCTAGCCTAGTTTTAAGCATCAGAAGCCAGCAGGCTGAGCAGGACTTTATCTATTAAATGTATTTGGGGCTGGTGTTTTTGTGGCGATCCCTGGAGAAATTGTGAAAGCTTCTTTTAAAACCCTGTGATCGTAACCATACAAAAGATCTATCTAATCTATCTATCTATCTATCTATCTATCCCCACCCACCCCATCTATCTATCTATCTATCTATCTATCTATCTATCTATCTATCTATCTATCTATCTATCCCCATACACCCCCTCTATCTATCGATCTGTCTGATCATAGAATCTCAGGGTTGGAAGGGACCTCAGGAAGTATCTAGTCCAACCCCCTGCTCAAAGCAGGACCTAATCCCAACTAAATCATCCCAGCCAGGGCTTTGTCAAGCCGGGCCTTAAAAACCTCTAAGGAAGGAGGTTCCACCACCTCCCTAGGGAACCCATTCCAGTTCTCAACTTAACCTAGTACATTTTTTTTAGACCCACCTATCGCATTCCAGCCCCGAAGGTTACACTGAGGCACTCTCTGTGGGCCAGATGGCACCAGACAAAGCCGGGTAGATTAGCAGGAATTCTGCCCCGTCTCTCTGAAGCACCCCCCAGATTGTGCCCGACACCCAGCCACGAGGGCTGTGTGTGGGGCACGGAGGAGAGGGGAGCTCACGGGTGGAGCCGGGCTTTCACAGCTGACCGGAGCTAGGTTTCTGTAGCTAGCGCCGGGCCCTGCCTCTCCTCAGTGCTATTGCTATTCTCCCCGTAGGGATCAGCATCCCCTTCTTCCCTTCCTGGGCTTGGTGGGGCCGGTCCCCAGAAGCATCTTTTAGGCCAGGCAGCCTTGCTGGCTGAGGGAATAACCCCCTGCAACGTCAGGCACAGCAGCGGCCCTTGGAGCCGCACGCCCAGCTCCGATCGCCCAAGGCTGGGCTCTGCCCCGTTAGCACTCAGACAGTGCTTTGCAAACACTGAGCAATTAACCCTCCCAGCCCCCTGCCGGGGAGGGGAGGGGAGGGGCGATTGAAAAATAAATACATAACGCAGGGCAGAGTGGCGTAGGATGAAAGGGGAGATTTATTTCCCCCCTCACTCTGGTTGCAATAACAGGCAGAACCAGACAGATGTTCACAGGGAAACTGACGAATTCCAAAATTCCTCCCCCCTTTTCGGGGCTCTCCTATTGCCTAACCCAACAAAAATTACGCTTAATAAAAGATTTCCAGCCTGGCCTTGTAACCAAACCTTCCCGCTATCCTGCGAGAGCTCGGGTTGAATTCTGAGGTCAGAGCGGGGAGAAGGTTTGCACTTAGACAGGTTTCCTGCAGTACCGAATGTGTGTTGGCTTTTGTTCCAGGGATTAACTCTGCTGTCCAAATTAACGCCCGTGGCTAATAATGCTGGCGGGCTGTGCTTGGGGCAGGGGCTGGGACAATGGGTGCAGAAACACGCAGGAGTTCTTCAAACTGGCGCTGTTAGAAAGGCAACGAACCCCTTCCTGGGAGCGTGAGGCTGTCCTTAACTTCGCTGCCTGATCCCCAGGCATCCTGGCCCAGCGGAGGGAATAGATCAAAGGCAGGAACAATTTGAGCTCCTGGCTAATTGCACCTGATGGGGATATTTTTTCCCTTTAAATGGGGGCCCGTCCTTCCCCAAGTTGTTCCCCCCCTCCCCTCCCCCCTTAACTCCAAGGGCTGAGTGATTCCCTCTCCCTGACTGAAGAGCAATTTTACCAGGGCAAAACCACGGTTCCCCCGAGCCGGATTTTCAGCCCAGGGTTTGGATAGAGGCGCTAATTAATCCTTAGGGTTTGGAGGCGCACGCGTGGCCTTTCCAAATGCACCAGCGGGATCCCAGTGCAAGACAATAAGCCATGCACGGAGGGTTGGGGGGAGAGATGAAATGCCCTGGGCCAAGCCCTCTGCTAGCGTAAATCAGCAGGGTTCTCTTGACTTCAGTGGAGCTGGTCTGGGTCCGTTCCCCGTGGCGCGTTCTCCAGCTGGGACTCTGGGGCAGGGGGCTCTGGGAAGAGGAGGGCAGGGATGTGACAGAGCTGTGCAGGGAGGGGGGCCGGTGTAGCAGGGGCACTGCGGGACGGGGAAGGGGTCACCGGGCAGGGAGCGTGCCATGAGAGGAGACGGGAGGGGCAGAGCAGTGCAGGGGGGGAGAGACACTCGAATTTGTTGCAGTGGAAAAGAACAGCGTCGCTCCCGTATTAAAGCAGATTTAGGCCCCCTACTGATTTACACCCGGCGAGGATCTGGCCCTGTCGGGAGTGTTGTGTACCCGGGCGGCAGGGAGCAGCTCCCCCGAGCAGAGCGTCATAGAGCTGGGGGCTGGCTCTAGCCCCGCACCCCCCCCCATTCTGCTGCCACCTCTGAGCTGTACGCCAGGGGCCTGATCCTGCCTTCCTTGTGTGCCCCCAGCTCCCTGCCGCTCTGCTGGGACCCAGCTCAGCCCTCGGGAGAGGGGCCAGAGGCTTCCCGCTCAAGCCCTGGGTGCAGGTCTGGGGTGCTGCGGGTTGAATTAACTCCTTGAGCGCTGAAGGAGGGCTGGAGAAAATGGCCTGCCCTGCCCTGCCCTGCCCTGCCGTCGCCAGGGTCCCCGTCCAGCGCTCTTGCTGAGCTGGTTAACCCAGCCTGGCCCCCGGGGCGACAGCTGAGAGCTGTGCGTGCTGACAGCGAGGAGAACGCCAGCGCCGGGCCCTGATCTCCAGGGGGCAGACCCAGGCCAGCCCAGGAACCCGTCAGGCAGCAGCCTGGGAGCGTGTGTGTCTCTGGCTGGGCAGTGCCTATCCCAACCCGCCCCGCGAGAGCCAGGGCAGCTGGGGGCCAGCTGGCCTGGGAGGTGGCCTGGAGGCCGCTGGCTTTCCCTGCGGTCCCCCGTTCCCATCCTCGTGTCCCCCAATGGCTGTACTGACCAGATCTTTGTGGGAGCTGCTCCCGGGGCTGCTCCGCTCGGGGGCCGGTTATTAAAAGTAAAATCATGCAAGTCGCCACCTGCAAAGACCCGTTAGATCCCGTCCCCCCCGTCCCCCTCCCCGGGCCAATGCAGGAGGATAAAATCAGTGGAGACCCGGTGTGGCCATTTGCAGAGCCGAAGGGCCAGGGCCCAGCTGGTGTAAATCAGTGGCTCCATCAACGTCTGCTGATTTGCGCTAGCTGGGGCGCTGGCCCCTCTCTGGAATTAACGAAGGAAGAATCTGGGCAGCGTAATTGCCTGGTGCCCCGTGTTCCTGGAGGAGCTGGGAGTGGAAGCTGGTGCTTTCCTGTAACAGCCATTCGCTGGGCTCGTTTGCTAGGAAATGCTCTGATTTCCTTTAATAATTAATGGCAGCCGGGCCCGGCACTCAGCGCACCGGGGTCTCCGCTGCGCCGAGACGAGAGAGGCAGCCATTAACCGCGTGACGGCTGCCTCGGGCGCTCGGAGTTGGCCTGTTTGTTTGTTTCGCTCCTCCCCGGCCGTGGGGAAGTGGTGTGGAGTTCAAGGCGGGCGCGTGATCTCCCCGACGGGCAGGGGAAGGTGGCAGGCCTGGGTGCCACCGCCCAGCAGCTGGGAGACGGGGGCCTCTGCCAGGGGATCGGGACACAGAGCCGGGACACCTCCCGGGGGAGCCGGCTGGGGGGAGAGCAGGGGGAATGGGCCAGCAGCTCACCGAATCGGCTCCACGGGGTGGCCTTCCTGAGCCGTCGCCGGGCCATACACGGCACCGCGGCAGGCTGGGCGGGGCGGGCGTTGTGTTCCCTCCCTTTCCTGCCTTCTGCGCCCCCTCGAGAGGGAAGTTGTAGCCCGGCCTTCGCCATGGAGCGGCCCCCCTGCCGTGCTAGCGTGTGCCAGGGGGTTGGTGTCTCCAGCCGCCTCTGCCCGGGCAAAGGGCCCATGGGGGCGGTTTCGTTCCAGTCTCTGCTTGGTTAGCGTGGGGAGCGGGCAGCGAGGGGGCTCTGGGAGCAGCTCGGAGCCCGGCTGGGCGGGCGAGGACTCTCTCGTTCCTTGTCTGGCACGTGATCGGGTTTCTGCTGCGCCGTCGCCCGCTGCGCCCTCCCGGGCCCCGCGGAAGGGTCTGGCTCGGGCAGCGTGTCCGTCCTGCTCCCGCGGCCCTGCCAGCTGTGCGCACCCCTCGGCCAAATCGGGCCCTGGGCCCTCGATGGATCGTCACCGACGCTCGCCGGGCTGCGGGCTGACGGCAGGGGAGGCCCCGATCCGGCAGACTGACTCCTGCCAGTCACCATGTACGTGGAGCCCGCTGGAGCTAGCAGGGCGGCTCCTGTGCCCGTGTCACCCGTGGGCGAGCGCGTGTGCAGGGTCACCCAGTCCCGGCCCAGTCCCGGCCCCTCTGGTCACGGCTGCCCTATTTCAGGTGAAACACCAAGGGCGAGGCTGGGTAAAAATCCCCCCCAAACCAAACAGCAGCAGCGTGATCGCGGTGCCTGAGACTTACCAACCCTCCCCGGAGCTTGTGAGCGAATGGACAGAGAGGAGCAGTGGGAGGAAGGGAATCACGCGAGCCGATGGGAACGTGGCACTCAGCAGCGGGGGCTGCGTGGCTGGGGGGGTTCAGAGCAGCCTACCTGTGTTCCCTGTGATTTATTCATGAGAAATGCCGCAGCGAAACAGGCTTTCTACCTGCAGCGGGGTGGGGGGAGCGATCCAGCTGTCCGCTCCGTTCCCGTCAGCCCCTGGCTGGTAAGAGCCGGGCTCGCTGGCTTCCCAGCAGGGATTGGACCAGGAACCCGAAAGCAAAGGGGAGGCAGCCGTCCGGCGCCAGCGCGGTTCGGTTCCCGTGCGTCGAGCCGCAGCATTGCGGGCGGCTGCGGCTGATTCTAGAACGCCCGTCCTCGCCCACACGGTGCAGGCGCAGGGCCGAGGACAGAGCCTTGAGGCCGGCCACCCTTTCCTCTCCGCTTCCCCCCCGGCCTCTCTCACTCCTGCGGGGAGCCGCAGCTCCCCAAGCCAACGCTGACCTGGTGCAAACGGCCTGGAGCCCCAGCCTGGGTCGGCCCCAGGGGCCTCGGCACGTTTGCCGGCTCTCCTTAGCCATCAGGCCAATCGGCTTCCACAGGTCGCCCGCTCCTGCCAACCCAGCGCATCCTTCCGTTATTTTCTTCTTTTAACTCTCCCCTGCCCACGTTATAAACCAAGAGACCCAGCCGGGCTCTGACAAGCCCGAGGTTTCGAGGGGCCCCATATGAATATTGGGCTAATCATAGGGTGACCAGACAGCAAGTGTGAAAAATGGGGATGGGGGCGGGGGGTACTAGGCACCTGTATAACGCAAAGCCCCAAATATCTGGACTGTCCCTATAAAATCAGGACATCGGTCACCCCAGCTAATCGGGATGCTGGCCAGAAGACTCTGACGTGAACACCCAGGATGCCCCCAGCCTGGCTTTGAGCGTCGCCCCGGGCTGGCTGCCCCATAGCACGATGGCGGAGCCCGTCCGCACCCCGCTGACGGAGCTGGCCGGGGGGGATTGGCGGTGGAAGGTTTTCCCAGGGGGCCTCGCATGGCGAAGGCCGGGGGGTTTCTGAGCATGGTTTGGCTGGCGGAGCTGGCCGGGGGGGAGTGGCGGTGGAAGGTTTTCCCAGGGGGGCCTCGCATGGCGAAGGCCGGGGGGTTTCTGAGCAGGGTTTGGCTGGCGGAGTTTGCCGTCGGTACTGAGTGCATAATGGAAAGGCTTTTCCTGGGACGGTTTGTGTGAATTCCTGTCGCCGGGGCTCTAGCTCGGGTACTGTCTGCCCCATCTCCATAGTCTCATCCCTCTTTCCTGGCTTCGTCCTCACGTGCCCCTGGGAAGCTGGGCAGGGCCATTCTCCCTATCATACTGAGAAAAAAATAATATATGGAGATATACCTATCTCATAGAACTGGAAGGGACCCTGAAAGGTCATTGAGTCCAGTCCCCTGCCTTCACCAGCAGGACCAAGTACTGATTTTGCCCCAGATCCCTAAGTGGCCCCCTCAAGGATTGAACTCACAACCCTGGGTTTAGCAGGCCAATGCTCAAACCACTGAGCTATCCCTTCCCCCCTTGTGTAAGGAGGGGAAACTGAGGCACAGAGCGACTGGCCCATGTTACAGAAGGACTCTGGCAGGGAATTGAACTCAGGTCTCCTGAGTCCCCAGCCATGGCTGCCCACCCTCCCCACCCCTGTCTGGGCGCCGATGAACTCAGAGTAGTTTTGCCGTTGATTTGAATGGGAGCAGAACTGGGTTCTCCTCTCCGCCGCAGCTTGAAACCAAAGCCCTGGGGACGGAGTGGTTCTGTTCATGGATCCACCCGCCCGCTTGGCCCCTTCGCTGCCCGGGTGCTCGTCTCGCCGCGTCCCCTTGAGTTCTAGTCCGGCGACATCCCGGCCCCCAGGGACGAGGTTACAAACGGGCGCCTGGCCCTCGGCCGAGCCTGTGCCGCAGGCGTGTCGCCAGAACGGGGCTTGGGGCGGCTCTGCCGGTGGGGAGGGGGCACGGAGGGGACCTTTGGCTGGGCCCTGTGGCAGGAGCCAGGGTTCCAGGGAGCCGCGCGCCGGGAGAGCCGCCCGCGATGCTGCGGTTCAGTCGGGGGTTACAGCAGCCCAGAGGCTGGAGACGTGCTGCCCGTGGTGTCCAAGGGGTTCGCGCAGGAGCTGGGCCGGGTAGACGGGCAGGGGGCTGGGTGGCGTCATGCCCCTCCAGGTGCCCAGCGTCCTCCGGGAGCTGCAGGAGGCAGTGGGGACGCCCCTGGAAATGCTGCTCGGTGGTCACGGGTGAGCTGAGTTTCGGGGGGCTCTGCCCAGCTCCTAGAGCCAGCAGCTCTGCGGGGGGGGGGCGAGAGCGGCTCCCCCTGCCCCCCCCCGAGGGTGCTCCCTCGTTCAGGGCTCTGGGGACACTGTGGGGCAGGTGCCCACAGCGTGTCTGTGCCCCAGGGCTATCCTGGCTCCATAGCCCCCCCAGCCCCCCGTATCAGTCTCCGAGGGGAGTGCTATGGAGAGGGGGCTGGGGGCAGAGAGGACGGCAGCCATGGGTCCCACCCAGCCCACCCCCGCATGGCCCCTGGCCTGGGAGTAGCCGCGGAGCTCCTGAGAGCCCCCAGGACTGACAGACACGGGGTGCCCGGCCCTCTGGGGGGAGGTGGGTGGCAGTCTGCTGACCCCTGGATGGGCAGGCGAGCCCGGGCATCGCAGGAGTGGGCTGGCCAGGGGGGAGGAGGCTGAGGTGAGCCTGGGTCTGGACGTGACCCCAGGGCTGGCTGCCCCATAGCACGATGTCCGCACCCCGCTGCTGGAGCTGCCCGGGGGAGTGGAGGTGGAAGGTTTTCCCAGGGCAGTGTGTGGGGTGTGTGTACACACACATCAGGTTGTGTAGCTCTGTGTGTGTGTTTTGTGGGGGAAGGGGAGAGATCAGGACTCCTGGGTTCTGTTCCCAGTTCTGCCACTGATTTGTTGTGGGGCCTCAGCTGAGTCCCGCCCCCTCGCCTTGCCTCAGTGACGGGCACCGAATAGTCAATATGGCCCTTCTGCCAGCTCAGTATGGGGGAAATACCCCGGCACAGGGCAGAGGGGGCTGCCTGGGGGCAGGCTGTGCCCCTGAGAGACCCCCCTCCCTGTGCAGGGAGCTGTCACCCCCTCCCCCCCCGAAGGGGGCTGGGCAGCCCGGAGCGTGGGGCCCTGGGTGTCCAGGGGGCAGGCCCAGCGCTGGCAGCTCTCCCCAGGCTGCGTGGTACCTTCTGCCCCCAATGCCCCCCCAGCACACTGCACGCAGGGCCCCCCTGGGCTGGTTTCTGTCGCTGCTGAGCACGGCTGGATCGCAGCGGGTCCCCCTGGCCCGACGCCCCCCCCCACAAGCCAGGGGCTGGTTGTCGGTGGCTCCGTGCCAGGGCTATGGGGGCCATGCACCTTCGCACTCCTCGCCCTGTGGTGATCGGGGGTCCCCCCACCTCTGCTCTGCTGCCCACGCGTCCCCGCCCCAGGGGAGTCTCTAGGGTCGGCTCCAGAGACGTTCTCTTGCCAGTGGGGCTGACAGGGGCTGGGACTGCCTGGGGCATGTAACGTTCTCAGACCAACCCCAGCCGTGGGCTCGATGAAACGGGGCATGGGGAAGCCGCTCCCTGGGGACCCCTGGGTCATGGCGGTGCCTTGTTTCTAGATGTACATCAAAGGAGTCAAAACTGCGGGGATTCCTCTTGGGAGGGCGAGGGTGGGTCTGTGGGGGGCAGCCCCAGAATAGCTCCGATTCCGGGGGGGCAGCTGCAGAGTGGTGTCGGGGGAGCCCGGGGCTGCGGGTCGGGATTGAGGAGCGTCAGCCGAGCAGTGGGGGGTGGTCACACCAAGACCGGGGGCGTCCCGCAGTGCCGGGACTTGCCGGGCGCCCGGTCACAGGCTCCGAGATCCTGCTGATCTTCCCAGGCAGCCTGGTCCTTTGGCCCTTCGCTGAGCCGGGCTTCCCCGGCCATCCCCAGGCAGCGTCAGCTCTCAGGGCCCTCGGCTGAGGCCCGGTGCTGTGGGGGGGCGTTCACAGGCTGCCGCCAAAGGGCTTTTCAACATGGCCCGTTGTGTGGTGCTCTACGGTGGAGAGAGGCAGCCGGGAGGGGGGCTGGGGGGTCTCCTTGTTTATCTGAGATACGAGGGATGTGGGCTGGGCTCTCCCCGGGGCTGGGCGGAGGAGGAGCTCTCCGGCCTGTTCATGGCAAACCCTCGTCAAAGGGTGGCGTGTTTAGCAAAGAGGCTCTTTCTCCCCAGGGTGTGCCAAGCGTTGGAGTTAAATAGATGGGAACCAAACCCCCTGGCCTCTTCAAGAGCCCGACTAGAATCCGCTTCCTCGGAAAAACCCGCCTGACGTGCTCTTGCCGTCCCCTGCTCGCCGGAGCGGATCTCGTGTGAAAAACAAGCAGGGGAAAGGGGCTGTTGGAAGAAACCTTCCAGCCTCTCTTCACCCGTCACGAAGGAGCAAAGCGAGACACAAACGCCCACTCGTTGCTCGCTCTCCCAGGCGTGTGGGTCGCGGACAGCGTGTGGGAGTGTTTGAGGGGGAGGGGGGCTAGCGATTTGCGACCTGCGTGTCCTTGCTCAGGTGTGCTGTGATCTGGTACATCACGGATCGCAGCGCGAGTCTCGTGGTATTTGGTGTGTCTCTCAGAGCCTCAGCTCCTGGAGTCAAGTGATGGGTTTAGAGGAAAGCTCAGATTCACTTGCAAAGGCCGTTTCTGCCCCGCCTGGTTGTGGGGAGATTTGGAGACGTGACCCCAAGTAGACAGAGAGAGGCCAGGGGCGGGGGGGTGCGGGTTTGATTTGTTTAAATCACAAAACCTTTTGATTCATGCACAGCTGTTGTCAATGGGTCTGGCTGGCAGAGAGCCGGTTCCCGGGGTGCAGCTCCCCACTGTCTCTTGGAGAGTTGGGTGTAAGCTCCTCATTACAGGCGGCCAGTCTGAGGATAGGGTTCAGCTCTGGGGGGGGGCTCTGCCTTCAGGGGCAAGGCCCTTGTGACAACCTGTGGCCGCGCAGCTCTTACTTCTCTGCTCGCCAAGGCTGCCTGGAAACTGGGGGCAGCAGCTGGAGTAGGACTGGTCTCCTCCTGCTTTCAGAGGCACCGGAGCTGCAGGAGAATCTCCGTTACCAGTATAGGGCCTATGACACACAGCCAGCCGTTCTGATCCCCCCCGGTGGAGGCAGGGGGGCACACGCCAGCCGGCTCATGACTAGTGATGTGTGCTTCGTGGCAGCGTCCAGTCAGTGGGGTGGGTGTTTCAGGAAGTGCCCAGACGGAGGGCACGGACCCAGCCAAGGTGCGGGGGGTGGAGCTGTGACCTGATGGGCTGTCCGGAGATGGGCTCCTCCAGATGAATGGTGGAGAGTCAGAGGGGTCCCTAGGCTAGGGGTGCTGCATGGGAGCCCCAACATGGACATTTAGGGGCTCTCACTGGTTCTCTAGCTTCCCCACCCGCAGGGGGGCCAGGACAGCCCCAGCCCTGCTGCAAAGGGCGATGGGCTGGTTCCTCCCCTGCCCTGTGCGCGCGGGGGCCGGGCCGGGATCCATCGGGGCCGGGAATTGAATGTTGTGAAAGTGAGGGGCTGGGTAACGCTGGCTAGAGTCAGAGGTGAGTTGGGTAAGCTCCCAACACACAGCCCGGCCAGTGCCCCTCACTCCCGACCCGCAGCCCCCTGCTAGCACAGCCCTGCCCACCCCAGCTCTGCCGGTGCCCCTCACTCCCGACCCGCAGCCTCCCCTGGATTTCTGCAAAGTGTGTGTTGATTTTCTGATAGGTCTAAGCCACCTNCCCGCAGCCCCCTGCTAGCCCAGCCCTGCCCCCCCCAGCTCTGCCAGTGCCCCTCACTCTCGACCTGCAGCCCCTGCTAGCCCAGCGCAGGGCTCCCTCCCAGCTCTGCCGGTGCCCCTCACTCCCGACCCGCAGCCCCTGCTAGCCCAGCCCTGGACTCCCGCCAGCCCTGCCTGTGCCCCTCACTCCCGACCCGCAGCCTCCCCTGGATTTCTGCAAAGTGTGTGTTGATTTTCTGATAGGTCTAAGCCACCTGATTCGGTTGCATGTGGTGAGCTGACCCAGAGACGGGGGGCAGGTGGGGCAGGGCGCTTTCTCTTTGGGGAGCTGGGGCTGGCTGCAGAGGGGGAGCCCTGGGCAATGTCCAAGGGACGGGCTCTGCCCCTCGGCTATGCAGAGAGGGGTCACGGGGGAGCTGGGCACCCTCGCACCCAGGGCCCCGAGGGCTCCCCACACCCTGTCTGTCTAGTCACCGGGGCATCTAGGCTCTGTGGACAGTGGGCTCGGCCCTAGAGGAGCAACACTCTCAGCCGGGGGGATTGGCGGGGTGTCAGCCTGGGCCGGCTGGATCCGGCCTCGGGGAAGCACTGAAGGGTCAAGGCCGGGGAGGATTCCTGGTGCACTTGGCAGAAGGGCCAATAGGTGGCGATGTTTTATCGGCTGTGCTCGTGGGCACGAGGGGCTGGCACGACGTTCCTGCAGCCTGACGCCCCCCCGCTTGGGCGATGGCCGGTCCGGCTGCCCCCCGGCCCTGCCCCGGGGGGGCCCCGCTCTGGGGCGAGGGGAGTTCGGGTAGCCGCCCCGCCAGGCTGGGTCCGGTTGGTGCCGGTGCTCCCAGCGAGGAGCGCGGCTGAGACCCCCGAACTCCTGGCACGTGGGGTCACCCAGCAGCCGTTAGCCAGGAGCGGCTCCCGGACTCGAACCAGCAAACGCGGCACCGGCCGGGGCAGCAGGACACGGCCCCCAGGGAGAGCAGGCGCCGGTGCCCGGAGCTCCCTGCTGTCGGCAGAGGGGCCAGGCCAGGCCCACTTCCCTGCAATGTCCCCGGGCCTGGGCCGGGGCATCCCGGGTCTCTGCACACGCGGGCCCAGCCGAGGCTGAATTCCCGGCTCCCTGCGGGGGGGCCACGGGGCTGGAGTGGGGCCAGGTCTCTCCGACAGGCCTGTCCCAGCTGTGTGGGGCAGGGGGAGTTTGCCCCACGCCCACCCTCCCGCGGGCTGCACTGATTGCAGTGCAAAGGGGGGATCAGGAGACAGGGCCCAGCAGGCGGCCGCACGGGTGGGCCTGGGGGGCTCTGGACCGTTGCGTGCTGAGTTATCCGGGGGTNGGGGGGGGGGGGGGGGGGGGGGGGGGGGGGGGGGGGGGGGGGGGGGGGGGGGGCGTCTCTCCAGAGCCAGCTGCACAGGGGTCTCCTCAGGCTGTGCCTTTAAACAACCCCCCCGCCTCCCGCCCGTGCACCACACGGGACAGTGACGGCTCTGTCGCTCGGGCTCCGAGCCGGCTGACATGAAACCGCCCCACCTCACGGCCCTGTCCCCATCCCCGAACGGGAGACGGGGCCAGGAAAGCAAACGGCGTCACTCCACGGCCAGCTGAGGGGGGGACTCGCTCACCGCCAGCGCCCGTCCTGATCACGGGGCGGGAGGAATTATTCCTGATCTCTATTTATTTCCCTTGGCATCGTCCCCTGACCCCCTGTGTGCGCCGCACGCCTAGATCCAGGGCCAGCTCCTGCTCTCAGTCACACCCAGACCTAGCCCGGGTAACCGAGGGCAGCGTTTGCCCCGCTGCGTCGGACGTGGGCACGCGGGATCGCCGTAGGGTGGCAGCCCGGGGGGGCCAGGCGTGGTTGGACGTATCCCTGGGGGGTTCATCACATGACATCATCTTTAAATCAAGATCATCCCTGGAGACTCCCGGCCCCCCCGGCAGAGCCGGCTCAGATGCAGCCCACGTGGGAACCGCTGGCAGGGGGCGAATGCAGTGGTCAGGGGGTTGCCGTGTTTCTGGGCCTATTTGGGAGTTTGCTCGAAGCTCCTGCTCCCGGAGGCAGGTTACCAGGGAACCCAGCTTCTGGTTTCCGAGCTCTCAGCGCGGCAGAGAAAAGCCCTGGCCATGTGACCCCAGCACGACCTCCAGCCTCCGAAACCGGAAGGCAGATCAAACCGGCAGGGAGTTTTGAACACTCGGGCTGGTCAGCACTGCGGGTTTCCCCCCCGTTCGTGCAGGTCGGCCGGGCCGACCCCTGTGCGTGCCGCCGGGAGGGACTGGAGCACAGGCCCCTCTGCTAGACGAATCTTCTCCACTCCCTGCCCTAAGCTGTTGGGTAGCGGTGCTGTGTGCTGTTAACCAGCTGCCACGCCCTGTTTCAGAGGTGGCTGCATTTTGGTGGTAGGTGACGTGATTCGTGTGAGTGCAAAGGCTGCAAAGCATTCTGGGATCTGCCGGGGTGTGAGGCGTTGTCTGCCGGGCAGACATGGTGGTGGCTAAAGCAGCGTCTGAAAGCGTCGCGGTGCCGGCAGGGGCTTGGTAAACAGCGTGAAATTAGTCAGTCGTTTCCAGCTGCCGGGTGTCCAGGCACAAACCAACCCCTTCGTGCCAGTCGCCGGTGGGGGCTGCAGTTCACACCGAGGGACCCAGCCCCTCCCAGGAGCAAAGCCGTGCAGGGCGTCTCCTCCCAGTGCCCGCTGGCGTGAGCCATGCTCCACTCAAGCGGTGCCGCGAAAGGGGAGAGCGGGGGCTGCAGTGCGAGGGGGGGGCACTGGCAGAGCTGCACTCTCGGGGGAGGGGTCTGTGCAGCGCCCGGCGCGACGGGGACCCCGATCTCGGCTGGGGGAGGGGTCTGGGCAGCGCCCGGCGCGACGGGGGCCCCAATCGCGGCTGGGGGAGGGGTCTGGGCAGCGCCCGGCGTGAGGGGGGCCCCGATCGCGGCTGGGGGAGGGGTCTGGGCAGCGCCCGGCGCGACGGGGGCCCCAATCGCGGCTGGGGGAGGGGTCTGGGCAGCGCCCGGCGCGACGGGGGCCCCGATCTCGGCTGGGGGAGGGGTCTGGGGAGCGCCCGGCGCGAAGGGGGCCCCCGATCGCGGCTGGGGGAGGGGTCTGGGCAGCGCCCGGCGCGAGGGGGGCCCCCGATCGCGGCTGGGGGAGGGGTCTGGGCAGCGCCCGGCGC
Organism: Platysternon megacephalum; assembly: GCA_003942145.1. Taxonomy (NCBI): domain Eukaryota; kingdom Metazoa; phylum Chordata; order Testudines; family Platysternidae; genus Platysternon; species Platysternon megacephalum. The sequence goes on along the minus strand of QXTE01000120.1, from coordinate 125,651 downwards.
GAGGGGGGCCCCGATCGCGGCTGGGGGAGGGGTCTGGGTAGCCACATCTGCCTGGCCCAAGGCGTCCGTGCCACAACCAGGTGGCCACATGCCCTGCACCAGCTACCACAGAGCCACTCCGGTGCCCTCCCAGCCCCGTCTTTGGTGCTCCTGTGACGGGTCCCCCCCCGGGGTGCCACCTGGAACTGGGGTACCACTGAGGCCTCTGACCCACCAGCCTGGGCTCCCTCTCACACCGTGCTGCTGTGACGAGGTGCAAAACCCTCCAGCCTTCACACAGGTAGCGACACACCCAGCTGCCGTTACACGCAGGCTCCCTAACCACCAGCTTCCCAGCCTAGGCCCCAGAGCAGGACCCTCCTGCCCTGGTCACATCTGGCCAGTCTATGGGTTTAATACCCGGTCCACCTCTCCCTCAATGGGAAGAGACCAACGCACACTCGTGGTAACCAAGCAGAGATTTTCCCCAGGCACCTTAGTCAAACACACACTGGTCTGGATTAAAACATAAAATAAGTGTATTAACTACAAATGATAGATTTGAAGTGATTATAAGGGACAGCAAACAAAGCAGATTACCTAGCAAACAAACAAAGCCACAAACCGAGTTTAACACACTCGACAGGTCGGAGATGAATTCGCAGAGTCTCACCCTGCGTGATACACGGGCTGGCAGAGTCTTAAGGCACAAGCTACCTTGGCTCTGCAGTTTGGGTTTCCCGGGTTTTCATACACAGGGTACAAATCCCTCAAGCCTGGGACCAGCACTTCCCCCAGCTCAGGCCTTCCCCCTCGGGTGTTTCCAGGTGTGTTGTCGGGAGAGTGAGGTCCCCTCATGAGGTCATTGTCCCCTTTTTATAGCTTCTCCCCACTGGCTGGAAAGCTCCTTTGCTGGGGCCTGGGTCAGACAGTTCCCACTGAGCGGCGCTGTCTCTGAGCGGTTGCTGTTGCCCACAGTTCTGGGGTGATCCTGGTCCTCGTGTGCATTTCCTCAGTTCGGCCTTTTCACGGTTGTACCTGCAAGGCTGCTTAACTCCATAACCTCACACCCGACGACAGCCCAGCCCATCCAGCGAGATCTGAGTGTCTAGGTGTTTAGAATGACGCCTCACAAGGGGCACCGTGTACACAACGTCCGAATGACATGGCAGTGGTGACTAGTGGGGTGCCGGGGGTCACAGCTCTGGCCGTTGGTGCTCTCCTGGGAAAGCCGGGGCTGCCAGGCCGTGGGGCAGGATGTGCCGTGTCTAGCCGGGCAGGGGGAGCTCAGTCATGCGTTCGGGCATCTTCGACGCGCCTCAGCAACGGCCACTGGGCTCTCCCCCACCCTGGTTCTGGACGCAGGGGGCTGGGGTGGTCTCTGGGGGCCCGTTTGCTCAGGGCAGCTGTGGAGGGTTTGGGGGGAGAAGCCTCTGTCACCACCAGAGCCTCGGCCCTGCTGCATCATACTCACCAGCCGCGCAGGGGTTAAGTCAGGCCTCGGCCGCGCTAGGCGCTGTACAGAGCACGGGGCAGACCCAGCCCCGGCACCTCCCGCCTTGCGGCCAGGGTCTGTGTGGCTCCGATGGGCGCGGGGGGGTGAGGCGGACGACGGAGCCCGGGCTGTGCTCGGGGGGGGGCAGCAGACGGGGAGACGCGCTCGGTGGGACTGTGGGTGTCTGGGAGTAGCGTGGCACTGGCTGTAACAAGGTGCCTGGACACGNGGGGGAGGGAGGGGGGGGCGGGAGGGGGGGCGGGGGGGGGCGGGGGTGTTGCGCGGGGGGGGGCGGGGGGGGGCAGGGCGGGGGGCGGGGGGGCGGCGGGGGGGACGGGGTTTGACCGGGAGGGGCCTGTGACGGGCAGTGCAGGGAGCTGGGGGGCAGCCGGGGGGACGGGGTTTGACCGGGCGGGGCCTGTGACGGGCAGCGCAGGGAGCTGGGGGGCAGCCGGGGGGACGGGGTTTGACCGGGCGGGGCCTGTGACGGGCAGCGCAGGGAGCTGGGGGGCAGCCGGGCAGACGGGGTTTGACCGGGCAGGGCCTGTGACGGGCAGCGCAGGGAGCTGGGGGGCAGCCGGGGGGACGGGGTTTGACCGGGCAGGGCCTGCGAGGGGGAGCCCAGGGGTCCCGGGGGGAGCCGGGCGGGGGAGGCTGGCGGAGCCCAGGGCAGGGACACCGGGCGCTGGCAGCGAGGGGTGGGCACGGCTGGGGGGCCCTGCGGGCGTCTGGCACTCAGCACCCTGCGCTCTCCCTTGCAGCGGGGTGGGCCTGGCCCGTGCCCATTTCGAGAAGCAGCCGCCCTCCAACCTGCGGAAATCCAACTTCTTCCACTTCGTGCTGGCCATGTACGACCGGCAGGGGCAGCCCGTGGAAATCGAGCGCACCTCCTTCATCGACTTCGTGGAGAAGGACAGGGTGAGAGCCCGCCCCGCCCCCACCCTGTGCCCTCCCTCTTCTTCGTGGCCAGGGTCGCCCCTGTGCCCCGTCCCCTCCCCATGGCCAGCCCAGCCCCCACCCTGTGCCCCGTCCCCTCCCCATGGCCAGCCCAGCCCCCACCCTCTGCCCCTCTCCTGCCCCATGGTCAGCCCCACCCGCATTAGGGTTGAAAAGGGACCCTGGCGGCTCCGGTCAGCACTGCCGACCGGGCTGTTAAAAGTCCAGGCAGCGCAGCGGGGCTAAGACAGCTCCCTGCCTGCCCTGGCTCCGCGCGGCTCCCGGAAGCAGCGGCAGAGGTGCCGGAGGGGGGACATGCCGCTGCTTGAGGTAAGCGCTGCCCGGAGCCTGCCCCCCGACCCCCTCCCGTGCCCCAGCCCCCTGCCCCAGCCCTGATCTATCTCCCACCCTCCAAACTCCTCGGTCCCTGCACCCCAAATTGCTCATCCCCGGCCCCACCCCAGAGCCCACACCCCCAGCCCAGAGCCTGTACCCCCCCACACCCCAACCCCCTGCCTCAGCCCGGAGCCCCCTCCTGCACCCCAAACCCCTCATCCCCGGCCTCACACCAGAGCCGGAGCCTTCACGCCCCCCCCCCCGCACCCCAACCCCCTTAGCCAGTGAAAATGAGCGAATGAATTAGGGTGGGGAGAGTGAGCGAGTGGGGGGGGGGAATAGAATGAGTGGGGGCGGGGCCTCAGCGGAGGGGAGGGGCCCCAGAGGCGGGGCGGGGAGGCAAGTGTGTTTGGTTTTATGCGAGTAGAAAGTTGACAGCCCTAGGCCCC
>QXTE01000120.1:86433-120331 GCA_003942145.1 Platysternon megacephalum | reverse complement strand
TGCTCCGCCCCCTCCCCATGGCCAGCCCCGCCCCTTCCCTGCAACCTTGTCCCCTCCCTCCTGTGCCCCCCCTGTGTCCAGCCCCACCCCCTCCCTGCACCCCGCCCCCTCCCCGTGGCCCTAGAGCGAGTGGGAACGTGGCACCTCACGGGAAGGCCCCAGGGCCGGGGGGGGGGCTGCGGGTCGGGATTGAGGGGCATCGGCAGAGCCGTGGGTGGGGAGCGGTGCCTGGGCTGGAGCTGTTCTGCCCCCCGTCCGGCCAAGGCCCCTCAGCCCGGCCCCGGGGTGAGTCCGGCCCCAGCCTCCCGCTCAGACCGATCCCCCAAGGGGGCCGAGACCCCCCCCCAAACTCACGTCACGGGTGGGCTCCCAGCCACCGGCCAACGTCCAACCTGCTGTCTCCCTCCCCAGGAGCAGAACGGTGAGAAAACCAACAACGGCATCCACTACCGCCTGCAGCTCCTGTACAGCAACGGTAAGGGGGGAACAGGGGGCTGCAGGGCCACGGGCAGGGGGGCTGGTGGCAGGGGCTACAGGGCTGGGGGGCAGGGGACCGGGGGGCTACGGGGCTGGAGGGCAGGAGGCTGCGGGATCAGGAGGTTTTGGGGCTGAGGGCCGGGGCCTCAGCACCCAGGACTGACTCACTGCCCCAGCCCAGCGCCTGCGGTCCCGTCACCCTCTCACATATGTCCTGCGTCCAGCAGGGGCCGGATGGGTCTCCTGCCTCCCCATCAATGTGCTGAGCTGCACGTTCTCAGGTGCTGAACTCCCGGACAGTCGCCTAGAACTACAGGGGAAATAGCATCGCCTGGGAGGGTCCTGGAGTATGTGGGGGCTGCGGGTCGGGAGTGAGGGGCACTGGCAGAGCTGTAGGTCGGGGGGAGCCCAGGGCTGGGATAATGGGGGGCTGCGGGTCGGGATTGAGGGGCACCGGCAGAGCTGGGGGTGGGGAGCCCAGGGCTGGGCTAACAGGGGGCTGCGGGTCGGGAGTGAGGGGCACCGGCAGAGCTGTGGGTTGGGGGGAGCCCAGGGCTGGGCTAACGGGGGGCTGCGGGTCGGGAGTGAGGGGCACCGGCAGAGCTGTAGGTCGGGGGGAGCCCAGGGCTGGGCTAACGGGGGGCTGCGGGTCGGGATTGAGGGGATCAATGGCCAGGTGAGAATGTCTCCTCTCCCCCCCCGCAGGGCTGCGGACGGAGCAGGATCTGTACGTACGGCTCATCGACTCCATGTCCAAGCAGGTAACGCTGCCAGCTGGGGACAGCGCAGGGGGAGGCCTGGTCCGGGGCTGGGGGTTCAGACCGAGTCACCCCTCCACCACTCCCAGTAACTCCTGTGCCTCTGAGGTGCCACCCAGCCCCGGCCTGGCCTGCATCTCAGGCCTTCTGCCCCCAGGGCTTCCCCAGCAGCACCCGTGTCCTTCCCCACAGCCCCTGGGCGCGAGCAGCCCCATGGCTCCGGTGCACCCAGCCCCGCCCCCGTCCAGACCCACCCAAAGGTGCCCCCTTCCCGGCACCCTCCGTGCCGCGCCCCTGGAGCAGACACAGCCCTGAGCCTGGCCTCTCTGCGGGGCTGCCGGCGGCTGGCTCTGCCCGTCGGTCGCCCTCCCTGGCAGGGGCTGCCCATGCCCCGTACAGCACCGAGCGCGCCGCGGGCCCAGCACAGCCACTGGGGGTCATGGCAAAGTGAGCGAGGGCAGGTCCAGGGGTTCCCTCGCCCGCCCCCAGCTCGCGCCTCCCCTGAGCCTGGGGCTGGGCTGCGGTGCTGCCCCGGCTCCCCCGGATAGGCCGGCCCTGCGCTGCCCCGCGGGGTGGGAAGGGCAGCGAGACCCGAGGGCGGGGCTCAGTGGGGCTCTTGCTTCCTAGACACCTGCCAGGGCCCTGCGGCCGGGCCGGGCGTCGGGGGCAGGGAGCCGGGCCGGGCGTCGGGGGCAGGGAGCCGGGCGTCGGGGGCAGGGAGCCGGGCGTCGGGGGCAGGGGGCCGGGCGTCGGAGGCAGGGGGCCGGGCGTCGGGGGCAGGGAGCCGGGCGTCGGAGGCAGGGGGCCGGGCGTCGGGGGCAGGGAGCCAGGCCGGGGGCCGGGGGCGGGGCGCGGGGCGGGGGGGGCAGGGGGCGGGGCGGGGGGGGGGGGGGGCCGGGCGGGGGGGCGGGGGGGGGGGGGGATGGGGGGGGGGGGGGGGGCGGGGGGGGGGGGGCGGGGGGGCCGGGGGGGGGGGGGGGGGGGGGGGTGGGGGGGGGGGGGGGGGGGGGGGCCGGGCGTCGGGGGCAGGGAGCAGCCAGGCCGGGCGCCGGGGGCAGGGAGCCAGGCCGGGGGCCGGGGGCGGGGCGCGGGGCGGGGGGGGCAGGGGGCGGGGCGGGGGGGGGGGGGGGCCGGGCGGGGGGGCGGGGGGGGGGGGGGATGGGGGGGGGGGGGGGGGCGGGGGGGCCGGGGGGGGGGGGGCGGGGGGGGCGGCGGGGGGGGGGGGGGGGGGGGCCGGGGGGGGGGGGGGGGGGCGGGCCGCGGGGGGGGGGGTGGGTGGGGCGCTGGCGGCCGGGGGAGCGGCGGGGGCCGTGGGGCGGGGGCGGGCGTGGGGGGGGGGGCGGGGGGCCGGGCATCGGGGGCAGGGAGCAGCCAGGCCGGGCGTCGGGGGCAGGGGGCCGGGCGGGGCGTCGGGGGCGGGGAGCCGGGCGTCGGGGGCAGGGAGCCGGGCCGGGCGGTGGGGGCAGGGAGCCGGGCGTCGGGGGGCAGGGGGCCGGGCCGGACGTCGGGGGCAGGGAGCAGCCAGGCCGGGCGCCGGGGGCAGGGAGCCGGGCCGGGCGGTGGGGGCAGGGAGCCGGGCGTCGGGGGCAGGGAGCCGGGCGGCGGGGGCAGGGAGCCGGGCGGCGGGGGCAGGGAGCCGGGCGGGGCGGCGGGGGCAGGGGGCCGGGCGGCGGAGGCAGGGGGCCGGGGGTCGGGGGCGGGGAGCCGGGCGTCGGGGGCAGGGAGCCAGGCCGGGGGCCGGGGGCGGGGCGCGGGGCGGGGGGGGCAGGGGGCGGGGCGGGGGGGGGGGGGGGCCGGGCGGGGGGGCGGGGGCGGGGGGGGGGGGGGGGCGGGGGGGGGGGGGGGGGGGGGGGCCGGGGGGGGGGGGGGGGGGGCGGGGCGGGGGGGGGAGGGGGCCGGGCGGGGCGTGGGGGGGGGGGGGCCGGGCGGGGGGGCGGGGGCGGGGGGGGGGGGGGGGCGGGGGGGCGCGGGGGCGGGGCGGGGGGGGGGGCGGGGGGGGGGGGGCGGGGGGGCGCGGGGGCGGGGCGGGGGGGGGGGCGGGGGGGGGGGGGCGGGGGGGCCGGGGGGGGGGGGGGGGGGGCGGGGGGGCCGGGGGGGGGGGGGCGGGGGGGGCGGCGGGGGGGGGGGGGGGGGGGGGCGCGTGGGGGCGAGGGGGCGGGGGGGGGGGGGCGGGGGGGCCGGGGGGGGGGGGGCGGGGGGGGCGCGGGGGGGGCGGGGGGCGGCGGGGGCGGGGCGGGCGGCCGGGCGGCGGGGGGCCGGGGGCCGGGCCGGGCGTCGGGGGCAGGGAGCAGCCAGGCCGGGCGTCGGGGGCAGGGAGCCAGGCCGGGCGTCGGGGGCAGGGAGCCGGGCGTCGGGGGCAGGGGGCCGGGCGTCGGGGGCAGGGGGCCGGGCGTCGGGGGCAGGGAGCCGGGCCGGGCGTCGGGGACAGAGAGCCGGGCCGGGCGTCGGGGGCAGGGGGCCGGGCCGGGGGCAGGGGGCCGGGCTGGGCGTCGGGCAGGAAGGACGCGGAGCTGGCGGGCAGCAGAGATCGCCCCCGGCGGGCGCCCATGGCTGCAGAGCGAGGGGAGGCCCTGGGGCGAGGTCCCGGAGCGACGGGCTCCAGCGGAGGATGGGCTGGCCGGGCAGCTCCCGGTTTGCTCCGTTCCCTCGGGGGCTCTGAGACGCTCGGTCCCGGGTTCCCGGCCTGCGAGGGTCCGAGCCGCCCGCCCGGCCGGTGCCCGTTGTGATCAGAGACCCCCCGGGCGGCGCGCTGGCAGATCCCCTCACCCGGCGCTCTCTCCCGCCAGCCCATCATCTACGAGGGGCAGGACAAGAACCCCGAGATGTGCCGCGTGCTGCTGACCCACGAGATCATGTGCAGGTAGGTGCCAGGCTCTGCCTCGGGGGCAGCGAGAGTCGGCCGGCGGGCCCGGCACGCACAGCGCACGCGGCCGGTGGGGGGCACTGCCAGCACGGCCGCCGATTCTGCCTGGGCTCTCGCGCCGCGCCCAGCATCGGCCGCCCTCCTCTCTCCGGCCCCCGGGCGCCCGCAGCCAGGCTGGGCGGGAAGGGAGGGCACCTGCACACGGGCAGGGGGGCAGCGGGGCCGGGAGCGTCTCCTGCTGCGTCTCCGCCGGGGTCCCTGGTGCCCCATTAGAGCTGCCTTGTTTATGAGCCTCGTGCTCGGTGTTGGTGGGAATTAGCGGCTGTGTCAGCGCCGGCTTTTCCAGCTAATTGATCTCCAGGAACCTNGGGGGGGGGGGGGGGGGGGGGGGGGGGGGGGGGGGGGGGGGGGGGGGGGGGGGCTGCGTACCCAGCCTCAGCTTTGTTTGTGTAACTGAGTCGCCCAGGAGCTCCCCTGCCGGCCCGGCCTCCCGCTCGTCTCCCGCCCAGCCCTGGTTTCTGTGCCTGGAGCCCTGGGGCCAGGCCGCAGCTCCCGGCCTCAGCCAGCCCTGACCATGGCCCTGGGGCCGGGCCGGGGGGTGGGGAGCAGAGCCTCCCCCGCAGGGCCAGCGCTTCGAACCCACCTGGCTGGCAGCGAGCGAGCACCNAGCCCCGGCGCCCCCCCCCCCCCCCGGCTCTCTGGGGCTTCCCACAGGGGTCGTGGAGCCGGGCTGCTGCCCCAGGCAGGCTCCCCACAGCCCTGGCTCTGCTCCCTCCATGGGGCAGAGCCTCTGCCGGAGCCTGCGTGCGCTGGGCCCAGCGGCATGGGGAGCAGCGGGAGGGCTGGGCGGGGGGGGCGGGGGTGGGGAGGGATGGAGAAGCGGGGAGGAGCGTGGGGGAGAGGGAGAGGGACGGAGGTGGGACGGGAAAGGGGATGAGGGGCTCCTAGCCTGGGCCGTCCTGTCCCCCTGCCCCTATCTGCCGTCCCTGGGGGTGGGAGGGGCGCCAGGCCGGGGGCGCTGGGTTCTCCTCCCCCACTCACCCCGACTTCTCTCCCCCTCGCCCGGCCCAGCCGCTGCTGTGACAAGAAGAGCTGCGGGAACCGCAACGAGACGCCCTCCGACCCCGTCATCATCGACAGGTGAGCGGGCCCCGCGCCCGTCCCCTGCGCCAGGCTGTGGGACCCCCCCCCCCCGCCCGTCCTGGGGTCCTGTCCCCGCGCCCGTCCCCTGCGCCAGGCCGTGGGAACCCCCCCCCCCGACCGTCCTGGGGTCCTGTCCCCGCGCCCCGTCCCCTGCGCCAGGCCGTGGGAACCACCCCCCCCGACCGTCCTGGGGTCCTGTCCCCGCGCCCGTCCCCTGCGCCAGGCCGTGGGACCCCCCCAGACTGTCCTGGCCCTGTGGGCTGGATCCCCGTCGGGGAGGGCTCAGTGCCCGGGCCCGACCCCACTGGCTGGGCACAGGCCTGGGCCCCGAGAGACTGACGGGCACCTGGCTTGGCTGAGGTGGGGGTGATGCCCAGAGCCCCGTCCTCTCCCTCCCCCGCTGTCTTGGGGTGCCCTCGGCTGCGTCTCCCTGGTCCCCGGGCTGTGTGGCTGTCTCCTCCCTGGGCTGGGCACCGCGCTGCCTGGCTCCGTTCAGCCCCTCGTCTGCTCCTGCCCGCTGGCATCGTGGCTGGCCGGGTGCAGAAAGGGTGACCGCAGGATGAGGAAATCGGGGTTCCAGCCTGGCTACCGCCCTGCTCCATGCCGCGGTGCCCCCAGCTGTGCGTTGGGGGTGCTGACGCAGTCCTACACGCCTGGGGCTGTGCAGTGAAAGGCGTTAACGCTGGCCAATGGCAGGAGAGGCTGGGCAGACAGCACGTCCGTTCTCACCCAGCACACGGCTGGCCTGTGGAACTCACTGCCACAAGAGTGCTCTGCAGGATTCCAGTGGATCGGGCATTGGCATCGATAAGGAGAACACCAGTTACACTGGCGGGGGGCAAGGGAAGGGGATGTAACTCCCGCTGCGGGGCATGAGCCACCCTCCCACCTCCGGGCTTGGGATGAAACCCCCCTGGGGCAGGTTATTCCGTAATTGGCCATTGTGGGATTTCTTGGGGCGTCCGATGCTGGCTGCTATCAGACAGGATACTGTACTGGACTAGCCAGAATCTGTGTGTGACTGCGCTCTGTTGGATGGAATCAGAACTGTTCTGCTCTGTGTCATAGGCCCTATACTGCCGATAACGGCGATTTTCCATTAGCTGCTGTGGCAGGAGGAGCTGAGTTCTGTCCCTGCTGTTGCTGTTCAGTGCCTCCAGCATGGGCATCGTGCCAGCTCTGGGGCTGAGCCCTAGGGGCCCATAGCTTTGTGTCACTGGTATTGCTATGTGCTGGGGACGGGGCTCCAGCGTGTGTGATGTGGGGAGGACATTCCCTGACAGCCAGTGCAGAGAGCAGGGGAGAGCTGGCCTGGGAGCACGAGCCAGATCTGTGCTCCCCCCTCCCGGTGTCCCCACTCCCCCATGCACCGCGTCTCGTCCCCAGCGTGTTCCCCTGGAGAAGAGCCGTCCCCAGCCAGCTCCGGTTTCCTGCGTGGGCGGCTGCAGGGCACAGAGCCACGCTGCAGGGATGCTGCATAACGGCCATTTCCCTCTGAACAAACCGGCCCGTCCAGGCGACGAGCCATGGGGCTGGTGCCTCCCGGCAGCACCCACATACCTGCGCGTCCCGACTGGGAATGGGGCGGGGAGAGGTGGTGACACGGGGGAAGAGGCCTGGGTCACAGAGCCCCTTCCTGCATTCAGACCCCCGATGGCTTGGGGGCACACAAACCGGACCTGGGGAACCTTACGGTTCAGCATCGGTGGTTTGAAAATTGAGCAGGGCACCAGTGACCAGAAGCTGTTCTCAGCCGGTGGCTGTGTTTGGCCCCAGTGCAAGACGAGTTTGGGGGGCCTCTGCCCTGGGGGTTGGTGCTTTCAGCAGAATCCAAGGACTCGCTGGGCCGTGGAGACAGAAGTACCCTCTCTGATGGCATGTCCCAGAAAATCCCTCCACTCCCACTTGTTGGGGCTGCGGGTCGGGACTGAGGGGCACCGGCAGAGCTGGGGGGTGCAGGGCAGGGGGCTGCGGGTCGGGGCTGAGGGGCACCGGCAGAGCTGGGGGGTGCAGGGCAGGGGGCTGCGGGTCGGGGGAACCTCGGGGAGCGAATGCCTCTTTCGTTGGTGGGCCGCGGTGCCAGCCCCAGTTTCGTGAGGTCCCTCAGGCCCCGCGTCGGGCGAGGTGCCGGGGCGGAGCGAGGTCCCTCGGGCCCCGCGTCGGGCGAGGTGCCGGGAGGGAGCGAGGTCCCTCGGGCCCTGCGTCGGGCGAGGTGCCGGGGGGGAGCGAGGTCCCTCGGGCCCTGCGTCGGGCGAGGCGCCGGGAGGGAGCGAGGTCCCTCGGGCCCTGCGTCGGGCGAGGTGCCGGGGGGGGGCGAGGTCCCTCGGGCCCTGCGTCGGGCGAGGCGCCGGGAGGGAGCGAGGTCCCTCGGGCCCCGCGTAGGGCGAGGCGCCGGGGCGGGGCGAGGTCCCTCGGGCCCTTCGTCGGGCGAGGTGCCGGGGCGGGGCGGAGCGAGGTCCCTCGGGCCCCGCGTCGGGCGAGGCGCCGGGGCGGAGCGAGGTCCCTCGGGCCCTTCGTCGGGCGAGGTGCCGGGGCGGGGCGGAGCGAGGTCCCTCGGGCCCCGCGTCGGGCGAGGCGCCGGGGCGGAGCGAGGTCCCTCGGGCCCCGCGTCGGGCGAGGCGCCGGGGCGGAGCGAGGTCCCTCGGGCCCTGCGTCGGGCGAGGCGCCGGGGGCGGGGCGAGGTCCCTCGGGCCCCGCGTCGGGCGAGGTGCCGGGGCGGAGGTTTTGGGGCGCTGCCCCTGCCTGTGTTGTGTCTCTCTCCCAAGGGGGGTTTACCCGGGGGGGATTTGGCTGATGAGGCCTCAGGCTCGTCGCCTGCTTGGAGCCCCTTCCGCAGGGACACAAGCTGCGTCCTCGAAACCCGGTTCCCCTCCTGCTCGCGGCAGCCAGACGCGGCAGATGGTGGCAGTGACATTTGCTGTCAGCGCAGCACTTTCACTGCAAATAAAACAAATCAATAATACAAACAACACGGAGCTGCTTCTCTTCGCCAAACGGGGAGTGTGTGTCAGCGCCGCTCCCGCTGCCCCGGGACGCCACCGTCTCCCCTGTGCCGCTCTGCCAGGCACATGCATCCTCACCACTCAGCTGCGCAGACACACGTGCCCACACACAAGCATGCCGTGCCCTTGCAGTGTGCCCAAAGCACCCCTCACGGAGGTGCAGCCGCGGCATGCACCAGGACCCACTCATGGGAACACATGGGCCTGCTGAGAGGCACAGGCCAGGCCGTGGTTTTCTGCCACGGGGCCAGTTGTAGTGGCAGGTTTTGCAAAGCAGAGATTTGACCACTAGGCACGTGGCTGAGGCCCCCGGACTCCTTGCGCGTGAGCTGCCTCCCCAGCTGTGAGAAGGCAGTGACTCAGCCCCCACCGCCACGGGAAGGGTTGGGCTAACGGCTCCGATTCCCTGACACACCCAGCACTCTGACTCCGACTTTTGAGACCTAGATGGTCTCTGGGCCTGAACCCCCCAGTTGCACTGAAGGGGGGTCCTTGGAATATTTAGTTTCTTTTGTATAATCCCAGCTGACCCCTGTCAAGTGACTGAATGTGATCAAAGAGACTCAAATACGGAACCCCCGGAGGAGACAACGGCGCCTGGGCAGCCCTGGGAATTAGTGAGGGTCCCTCAGACTCGCCTGTTTTCAGTCCCACGTAACTTTCTGAAGAGTTGAACTTGCAGGCTGAAATTTCCCATGTTTGGATTCTGCCCATGGGTGAATATTTCTGGAAAATTTGGGTACAAACAGTTTAGCTGTTTCTGAGTAAGAATAAAATGACCAAAAAACCCCACAACAAACAAACTCAAAACACACGCACACTTTCCCCCTTGTCAGAAAAAAACTCTTACAACCTTCCCTCCCCCCCCTTTAAAGCCAAAGGGCAAAAGTTAAAAATTGGCTCCCTGGGGAGGAGCATCTGTGAATGTCTGGGTGAAAACAGGTTTGGATTTGACGGAATTAGGATCTGTTGCACAGCTGGTGACGTTGTGTTGTGCTAAAGGAGGTTGTGTTGTGCATACATGCCTGGCTAGTTCAGCTGGTGTGGTGTGGGTGTGTAGTGACTGGGACAGGAACCCTGGGTCAGTGACTGTGTATCCTGGAAGACAAAATCTGCCTGGCTCCGAAGCGAGCCGTGGGAAAGCGATTGTTCTAAGCTGCGTCGCTGTTCCGAGAGTGTCTAGCCTGTAGTGACGCGGTCTGGAGTGTTCCTTGTAAACAACCTAGGCAATTCCACCCAGACAAAAACTTTGTTAAGGGAATTTTAAGGATAAACAATCAAAGGGCAGGAAAAAGCCCAACCGATGGGCTGGGTTCCTCCTGGACAAAAAGAACACCTTGCTCTGAGCACCTCCGTTCGCCTGCTTGTGGAGTACGTTGCTACTGAGCATGGGGAAGGGTGCTAGAAAGTTACCCGTGTTTCCTTACCCCTCCCTCTGCACCCTTAGGTGTATGCGTTACAGAGCAGTCGGTAAGCACACGCTCGCTTGCTGGCTTGCGGGGGGGAGGGGAGAGTTGCTGATAATCACATGCAGGTTTCCCCCTGTCCTCTTCTCCTTCCTCGATTTCCCTTTTCGCCGTGGTCTGACCCGGCTTTTGATTTGCGTTTTTCCCGTGCGGCGGTTTCTTCTAGGCTTGTATCTGCAGCGTTCTCCCAGAGCCTGGCGTGACGCTGTTTCTTTTCAGGCAGTAGCAGGTTTTCCTGTGCAGCTCAGGGAGGAGAAGACTCGGAGGGGACATGATAGGCAGCACGGCCCAGTGGGCAGGGCTGCAGGCTGGTGCTCGGAAGAGAAAAGAAAAAGCAGAAAGCCTACAAGGAGTGGAAGATGGGAGGGATCAGCAAGGAAAGCTGCATTATTGAGGTCAGAACATGTAGGGATAAAGTGAGAAAGGCCAAAAGCCATGTAGAGTTGGACCTTGCAAAGGGAATTAAAACCAATAGTAAAAGGTTCGATAGCCAGATAAATCAGAAGAAAACAAAGAAAGAAGAAGTGGGACCGCTAAACACTGAGGATGGAGTGGAGGTTAAGGATAATCTAGGCATGGCCCAATATCTAAACAAATACTTTGCCTCAGTCTTTAATGAGGCTAATGAGGAGCTTAGGGATAATGGTAGGATGACAAATGGGAATGAGGATATGGAGGTAGATATTACCACATCCGAGGTAGAAGCCAAACTTGAACAGCTTAATGGGACTAAATCGGGGGGCCCAGATAATCTTCATCCAAGAATATTAAAGGAACTGGCACATGAAATTGCAAGCCCATTAGCAAGAATTTTTAATGAATCAGTAAACTCAGGGGTTGTGCCGTACGACTGGAGAATTGCTAACATCGTTCCTATTTTTAAGAAAGGGAAAAAAAGTGATCTGAGTAACTACAAACCTGTTAGTTTGACATCTGTAGTATGCAAGGTCTTGGAAAAATTTTGAAGGAGAAAGTAGTTAAGGACATTGAGGTCAATGGTAATTGGGACAAAATACAACACAGTTTTACAAAAGGTAGATCGTGCCAAACCAGCCTGATCTCCTTCTTTGAGAAGGTAACAGATTTTTTAGACAAAGGAAACGCAGTGGATCTAATTTACCTCGATTTCAGGAAGGCATTTGATACGGTTCCACATGGGGAATTATTAGCTAAATTGGAAAAGATGGGGATCAATATGAAAATTGAAGGGTGGATAAGGAACTGGTTAAAGGGGAGACTACAATGGGTCATACTGAAAGGTGAACTATCAGGCTGGAAGGAGGTTACTAGTGGAGATCCTCAGGGATCGGTTTTGGGACCAATCTTATTTAATCTTTTTATTACTGACCTTGGCACAAAAAGTGGGATTGTGCTAATAAAGTTTGCGGATGACACGAAGCTGGGCGGTATTGCTAATACGGAGAAGGACCGGGATATCCTACAGGAAGATCTGGATGACCTTGTAAAGTGGAGTAATAGTAATAGGATTAAATTTAATAGTGAAAAGTGCAAAGTCATGCATTTAGGGGTTGTCACAGAGTCCCCGGGCGACGCTCTGGAACTGCTCCCCACAAAGCCAGGCAGGACTTTGGGGAGCCTCCTCTCCCTCGGAGCAGACTGTCTGCAGGGCAAGAAGCTCACACGGCTTCACCTCCTGGGTCTCTCCTGGGAGCATTCAGCATATGCCTCTCCGTGCGCTTCCCACAGCGAGTCCACCCAGGCAGGGTCCTGGGGAAGCCAGAGGGTCCTGCACCCCCACTTCGCAGTCAGACGTGACTCTCAGCCAGCCAGTAAAACAGAGGTTTATTAGATGACAGGAACACAGTCTAAAACAGAGCTTGTAGGTACAAAGAACCGGACCGCACCGCCGGGTCAATCCTGGGGTCCCGCGAGCCAGACACCCCCGTCTGCCCTCACTCCCCGTCCCCAGCCAGCTCCAAACTGAAACCCCCTCCAGCCCCTCCTCCTCTGGGCTTTGTCTCTTTCCCGGGCCAGGAGGCCACCTGATCTCTTTGTTCACCTTTAGCTATTCCCTTGCAGGGGGANAAAACAGAGGTTTATTAGATGACAGGAACACGGTCTAAAACAGAGCTTGTAGGTACAAAGAATCGGACCGCACCGCCGGGTCAATCCTGGGGTCTCGCGAGCCAGACACCCCCGTCTGCCCTCACTCCTAGTCTCCAGCCAACCCAAACTGAAACCCCCTCCAGCCCCTCCTCTGGGCTTTGTCTCTTTCCCGGGCCAGGAGGCCACCTGATCTCTTTGTTCACCTTTAGCTATTCCCTTGCAGGGGGGAAGGGCCCTGGCCATTTGTTGCCAGGGAGACAGAGTGTCAGTGATTTATGCACATTGGCCTTTATCCCCCCCCCCTAGAGACTTAAGAAATGCATAGGGGAAACTGAGGCACCCACACAGTATTCAGCGGGAACATTAAGAACGTCCCACTTCGTCACAGGGATTAATAACAAGAATTTTGGTTATAAATTGGGGACACATCAGTTGGAAGTAACAGAGGCAGAGAAGGACCTCGGAGTATTGGTTGATCACAGGATGACTATGAGCCGCCAATGTGATATGACCGTTAAAAAAGCTAATGCGGTCTTGGGATGCATCAGGTGAGGTATTTCCAGTAAAGATAAGGAGGTGTTAGTACCGTTATACAAGGCACTGGTGAGACCTCATCTGGAATATTGTGTGCAGTTCTGGTCTCCCATGTTTAAGAAGGATGAATTCAAACTGGAACAGGTACAGAGAAGGGCTACTAGGATGATCCGAGGAATGGAAAACCTGTCTTATGAAAGGAGACTCAAAGAGCTTGGCTTGTTTAGCCTAACCAAAAGAAGGCTGAGGGGAGATATGATTGCTCTTTATAAATATATCAGAGGGATAAATATCAGGGAGGGAGAGGAATTATTTAAGCTTAGTACCAATGTGGACACAAGAACAAATGGATATAAACTGGACATTAGGAAGTTTAGACTTGAAATTAGACGAAGGTTTCTAACCATTAGAGGAGTGAAGTTCTGGAACAGCCTTCCAAGGGGAGTAGTGGGGGCAAAAGACATATCTGGCTTCAAGACTAAGCTTGATAAGTTTATGGAGGGGATGGTATGATGGAATAGCCTAATTTTGGCAATTAATTGATCTTTGATTATTAGCAGGTAAATATGCCCAATGGTCTGTGATGGGATGTTAGATGGGGTGGGATCTGAGTTACTACAGAGAATTCTTTCCTGGGTGCTGGCTGGTGAGTCTTGCCCACATGCTCAGGGTTTAACTGATCGCCATATTTGGGGTCGGGAAGGAATTTTCCTCCAGGGCAGATTGGCAGAGGCCCTGGAGGTTTTTCACCTTCCTCTGCAGCGTGGGGCACGGGTCACTTGCTGGAGGATTCTCTGCACCTTGAGGTCTTTAAACCACGATTTGAGGACTTCAATAACTCAGACATAGGTCAGGGGTTTGATACAGGAGTGGGTGGGTGAGATTCTGTGGCCTGCGTTGTGCAGGAGGTCGGACTAGATGATCATAATGGTCCCTTCTGACCTTAAAGTCTATGAGTCTAGCTGGGGTCGGTTCCTGGCTCTGCTGGCTGACCCCCCTCCCATTGTTTCTCTGTCCTGTCGATGGCGATGGGACACTGCTCGGGGTTGGGACGGTTTCCCTGCGTGTGCGGTGCCGCCTGGAGCTACTGTTCTGTAAAGACTCCCTGACACGATCCTGGCGCGCAGAACGAGGGGTGAGCCAGGAGCGCTCTGAATACGAGCGCCGTCAATGGAGCCAAAAATCCGTAACTGTAAAATAGCCGCAGGGAACTGCTCTTTTCCCCGGTGAGCCTGAGCTGGCAGGGCTCTGCCAGGAGAGAGCGCTGAGGCCAANTCCCTCTGCAACAACCACACACCCTTATCCCACCACCTAGATACTTAAGAACTGCATAGGGGAAACTGAGGCACCCACACAGTATTCAGAGGAAACATTAGCAACATTCCCACTTCGTCACATCGGACCTTTGGGCTGACCCAGTCTGGCCGCTCTTATNATCACTTGGTGATTCCCTGTTCTGTTCATTCCCTCTGGGGCACCTGGCATTGGCCGCTGTCAGCAGACTGGACACTGGGCTAGAGGGACCTTTGGGCTGACCCAGTCTGGCCGCTCTTACGTTCTGTGAGCAGGTGGTTCTGTAATTGTCACCGGTGGCGTTTCTTCCGCTGACTCATTGGTCACTGGCCTCTGGTGGAGGCAGGAGACTAGATGGGTCACTGCTCTGACCCCGGCCGGCCCAGGCTAGCAGGGTGGGGCCCTCTGACCCCTCTAGTGGTACAGCGTGCAGAGAGGTTTGCCCGGCAGGGCTGGCCCTGGCGCTCAGGTGGACTTGTAGATCCCCGCAAGCCGCTCACCCAGTCGTTACAGGTGATGGTCCATATGGGGAGCTGACCTCTGAGGGACCGTTCCCAGTCTGTAAGAGGTCTTTGACCCTCCTGCTGGCTAACGCTCCCGGTCCCTTGTGCATTTGCTCCCGGAGCTCCTGGGTTCGATCCCCACAGCTGCCCCAGACCGGGTCACCATTGCATCCCCACTTCCCGTGCGGGGGGCGCGGAGGCGGAGATCCCTGCAGGTAACAGCCGTGTGCTTCGGCTCCCGCTGAGGAGGGGGGACAGTTCCATCTCTGCAAGCTAGGGCACGCGCTTTGGGAAGGGAAGAGGGGCCACCCCCCGCCAGAGTCTGGGGTGTCTTTGCAGCACCCTGACTCTCCGGTTCCGCGGCTCTGCGGTAGCCAGGGAATGTGTGCTGGGACCTGGGACATAGGCGCGGGAACTAGGGGTGTGGGGGGAGCTGCAGCACCTCTGGCATGCGCTGGGGGCTCTGCTCCTGGCCCCGCGCCCGGGGTCCCAGCCATGGCCTCAACCCTGGCCCCCTTACCCCCGTCTGGGGGGCAGGGGTGCAGACGGGTAAGAGGGGCACACAGTAAAAAGTTTGGGGCCAGTTTCACTGGCTTTCAGCAGCTCCACTATAAAAAGTATTGCAGTGTCCCTGACCAGGGACGCTCCTGGGACGGGGCCAGCTGGGGGAGAGCTGGTCCTGCTGGCCTGTAGTTCCCGAAAACAATCCCGTTCTATGAGCACCGCACCTGTCACCCTGCAGGACCCAGTGAGCTGACCTGAGCAGGAGTTATACACAGGCACCATCACCGGCCTCTGCGATGCGGCCACCTCTGGGGTGGTGGCAGCCGCCGCCCGGCAGTGCCACTCAGCAGTGTAGGAGAGGCAGCGAGGAGGAATCCTGAGTCCAGCTGAGACAGTCGGGATGTCTGAGGGCAGCAGGCTGTGATGGGCTGGACACCAGGGTTAACACTCCAGCTCTGGAAGGAACGTGCCAGGGGACCCCCAATGGCCCCCCAGTAGCCAGGGCCATGCTACCTCTGGCTCCCTGCAGGGAAGAGCTCAAGGTGAGGGGGGAGCCGGGGCGGGTGGGGGGAGGATGTGCCTAGCGGAAAAGGGAAGGCTGACAATTAATTTTGTGGGCGCCAGGGTGCATTGTGGGAGAGCGATAGGAGCCCAGCTGTCAGTTTGAGAAATGAGGTGTGATGCGGGGAGCCAGATGTGCCGACGAAGGGAAGGGAGCTCATTAGCTAATTGCACATGCAAATCACCGCTCCCTGTCCCTTGGCACCAGGACGATCCGCGCAGCTGGGACCGTGGTGGCCAGATGAAGGGGAGGGTGCACCCCCCATGATGCCTGGGCACCCCAAATGCTGCTTGGGCTGGGCTGTGAGCGTCCTGCTCCCGGGAGAGACCGTACCCCTCCCGTGGGGCAGCGGGGGGCAGCCTTCCTCTGGGGGGACGGGTGGGATGTAGGGACCCAGAACGGCCAGCTGAAGTCAGGGGACGCTGGCTCTGAGCCATTCTGGCCGGTCGCTGGGTCAGACACTGAGCTCCGTCTCTGGGGAGCCCCAGCCCCCGCCAGTGGGGGCGCCGGGGCCTTTTCTGCCCTTTAAGTCAGAACAGGGGAATCCCAGGAGAACCCTCCTTTGCTTCCCGTCCCCAGCACGTCAGGAACATGGTAGTGCCAGGCTGGGCCAGACATCAGCCCAGCTCCGGCGGGATCCCCCTGCCCTGGCCAATCAGGACGGACCATTGGCTCAGCTCCAGCAGGTTCCCCCCTCCCTGGCCAATCAGGACGGACCATTGGCCCTGCTCCAGCGGGATCCACCCTCCCTGGCCAATCAGAACAAACCATTGGCCCTGCTCCAGCGGGATCCCCCCTCCCTGGCCAATCAGAACAAACCATTGGCCCAGCTCCGGCGGGATCCCTGGCCAATCAGCACAGACCATTGGCCCATCTCCAGCGGGATTCCCCCTTCCTGGCCAATCAGGACAGAGCAGTGCCCATGTAGTCAGGTAACCCCCTCCCCGACTGGGCCAGCAGTGGATACTTCAGGGGACGGTGGACCCCTCCCGCCGTGTGCCGGGGATGGTGCGCCGTGGCCAGTGGGTGCAGAGATCCCCTGCTGCCCACTCTGGTACGGGCACCTTGGTGGGTCACTTCCCGGTCACCCCGGCG
Source organism: Platysternon megacephalum (assembly GCA_003942145.1). NCBI lineage: Eukaryota > Metazoa > Chordata > Testudines > Platysternidae > Platysternon > Platysternon megacephalum. The sequence continues at coordinate 104,064 of QXTE01000120.1, read as the reverse complement.
GGCCGGGGACGGAGTCGGCTTGCGTGTAGTAGGCCTCCCAGCCCGGCATGCGCTGCGTCCGCCCTGCGGCAGGAAACGGAAGGACCAAGGGGTGGGCACAGGGGGTGAGAGGTGACCCCGTGTCTGGGCCTGTGCGCACACACACACACGCCCGCCCCGGCACTGTTCCCACTAGCTTCCCCACGCTGGTCCGGCACAGGGGGCACCCGGTGGGCTCACTGCGACCTGGGGGCTGCAGCCAGGGACGGTGCCGGAGCCCCTTGGTGAGGGGTTTGGACTGTCAGCGGGGGGCGTTGTCGGGGCGGGGTGTCACTGTGAGGCTGCAGGAGTCGGTGTCTACGTGTGTGTCCAGGTGTGTGATGTTAGCGGGTGTGTGCGAGCGCGCACCTGGAATCCTCGACATGTGGGACCCTGAGAGATGCTCAGGTCCTGGGCAGGGACCGAATGCGCCCAGCCCAGCCCAGCCCAGCCCCGGCAGGTGTCTGTCCAGCTGTTCTTACAAACCTCCAATGCCGGGATTCCTCAGCCGCCCTTAGACACACGCCTGGGCCAGAGCTTAACGAGTTTTTCCCAATATCTGACCTAAATCTCCCTAGCTGCAGATTAAGCCCATTGCTTCCTGTCCTGCCTGCAGCAGACATAGAGAACAGCTGATCCCCGTCCCCTTTATAACAGCCCTTAATATACCTGAGACTGGGATCAGGTCCCCCTCCGTCTTTTCTCAAGATAAACGTCTAGTTTTTTTAACCTCAGAACGGCCAGACTGGGTCAGACCAAAGGTCCGTCTAGCCCCGTCTCCTGTCCTCTGACACCGTCTGATGCCAGGTGCCCCAGAGGGAATGGACAGAACAGGGAATCATCAAATGATCCGTCCCGTCGCCCAGTCCCAGCTCGGGCAGTCAGAGGGCAGCTTTTTGAAACCTTTCTCCGTTTCGTTGCTCTCCTCTGGACTCTCTCCACTTTATCCACATCTTTCCTAAAGAGTGGCACTCAGACCTGGCCCCTGGACTCCGGCTGAGGCCTCCCCAGTGCCGAGCAGAGCGGGACAATGACCCCCTGGGGCTGCCGTACGGCACTCCTGTTAAAACACCCCAGAATAGAGTCCCCGCCTTTGGAACTGACTCACACCGTTGGCTCGTGCTCCGTCTGTGATCCACTAGAGCCCCATGCCCCTCTCCAGCGCTGCGGCCGCCTGGGCGCTCGGTCCCGTTTGGGAGCTGGGCGTTTGGTTCCCCCCCCCCACGTGAAGTACTTCGCACTTGTCTGTCTTTGATTTTCATCCTGTTGATTTCAGACCAATTCCCATGGGGTGTGAGTGTGTTGTGTGGCTGGGTCATTGTGTGCATACGTGTGTGTCTGTGTGTGTGCAGTAACAATCACCTGTCTGTCTCCTTCCCCCCTTTCTCCCTCCGAGGGCTGGAGGATGGGCTGGGAAGAAAGGCCCTTCCCGGCGGCGATGGGGGAGCGCTGATAGCGCGGTGACATTTCTCCGGGTTTTGTCTGCCTCGATAGCATCTGATGTGTCTTGTTGAGGCTGGAGCAGCGGGGACACGGCCTGTCGCTCAGCCGGCAGCCAGGGAGCCAGCAGCTGGGAGGAGAGAAAAGGGGCTGACAGGGCAGCAGAGGAGATTAGAAAGAGAAGAATCAAACCCATTACAGCCAGTCCACACACCCATTGTGTGCACCGGCCTGTCATCCTCCCCTCCCCCGCCCGCCTTAACCCCTGGAGCCCCAGTGCGGGGCCTCGGGGGGCTGGGGAGGGTGGTTTGGACAGGGAGGTTGTGGGTCATCCTGGGGGGGGGGCACTCTGGCTGTCTGTCCCTATACACGTCTGTCTGTCCGTCTACCTGATCCTCTCCTTCCATCCGCTCAAGCCCTGCTCTCTGTTGCCCTGGTGTGAATCCAGGGGAGCTCTGTGGAAGCACCCGGGGTAACAGGGATTGGGTCTGAGCCCCAGGTTTGCATTGCCCCCGGTCAGCGCAGGTTTGTAGCACGTAGCTAAAGCCAAAAGAGCTGCCCGAGGCAGCAGCGAAGCCTCCCCTGTGCTAGCCACGGAGCCCGTCCAGGCTGCCTCTTTGGGCCAGCGTGGCCGGAGGGGTCAGTGCCCGGGCGGGGCTCCCGGAGAGGGGAGGGAATGGGCTGTGGGAGACAGGGCCCTGTGCATTCAGAGCACTACACCAGGGCAAGGGCAGCCGACCAGCCTGCAGGAGCAGATCCGGCCCCTCTGGGTAGTGTCTGCCCGGCCCTTTAACGGCCAGCGAGGTGACGGGGCACCTTTAAGCTGAAGGCGCCAGCGAGGGGCCGGCTGGGAGCTATTGTTCCTGCAGGGAGCATTGTGCTGAGAGTGCCAGGAGTCAAATTGGCTTTTCCCAGCCTGTGCAAACATAACCCGCCTTCCCTGGCCACGGCATTTCATCCCCGCACAAAGGAGCCCAGCGGCTCAGTGCCCTCGAATGGAGGGGAGCCGGGCCGGGCTGGGCTGTCTGGGAAATAGGACATTGACGGACGGGCCCATTAGATGGAGTGGATGGGGAGCGTGCTCCGGGGAGGCAGCTGGAGACAAGCGGTTAGGTCAGAGTCTGCGGCGGGATATGACAGCTGCAGCGGTGGCTTGTGCAGGGGTCTCACCCCATGGAGCTGGCAGGTGATAGACCCTCGGTGTGCGACGGGCGGTGCCTGCACCCGGGACACTGCGTCCATTCCTGGGCTGTCCGGCAGGCAGCAGGGCAGAGGAGAGCAAGGCCTGTGGCCCGGTGGCTGCCCCATCACTGCTGGTGCTGGGGCCGGTAGCGATGGTGCAGACACAGCCTTAGCCAGGGACAAGAGAGCTGCCGCTTCTGTCCTCTCCTGGCAGCAGCTCTCTTGTCCCTGGCTAAGGCTGTGTCGTTGAAAAAACGAATGAGCCATTTGGGTCTTCACAGGCTGTGGCCTCTTCTCTCTAGTGGCAGGGAGTTCCACAGTCAAGGCTGATATGTCTTTTGCCTCCACTACNGGATCATCCTAGTAGCCCTTCTCTGTACCTGTTCCAGTTTGAATTCATCCTTCTTAAACATGGGAGACCAGAACTGCACACAATATTCCAGATGAGGTCTCACCAGTGCCTTGTATAACGGTACTAACACCTCCTTATCTTTACTGGAAATACCTCGCCTGATGCATCCCAAGACCGCATTAGCTTTTTTAACGGCCATATCACATTGGCGGCTCATAGTCATCCTGTGATCAACCAATACTCCGAGGTCCTTCTCCTCCTCTGTTACTTCCAACTGATGTGTCCCCAATTTATAACCAAAATTCTTGTTATTAATCCCTAAATGCATGACCTTGCACTTTTCACTATTAAATTTCATCCTATTACTATTACTCCACTTTACAAGGTCATACAGATCTTCCTGTAGGATATCCCGGACCTTCTCTGTATTAGCAATACCTCCCAGCTTTGTGTCATCCGCAAACTTTATTAGCACATTCCCACTTTTTGTGCCAAGGTCAGTAATAAAAAGATTAAATAAGATTGGTCCCGAAACCGATCCCTGAGGAACTCCACTAGCAACCTCCTTCCAGCCTGACAGTTCACCTTTCAGTATGACCCGTTGTAGTCTCCCCTTTAACCAGTTCCTTATCCATCTTTCAATTTTCATCTTGATCCCCATCTTTTCCAATTTAGCTAATAATTCCCCATGTGGAACCGTATCAAATGCCTTCCTGAAATCGAGGTAAATTAGATCCACTGCATTTCCTTTGTCTAAAAAATCTGTTACCTTCTCAAAGAAGGAGATCAGGTTGGTTTGGCACGATCTACCTTTTGTAAAACCTTGTTGTATTTTGTCCCAATTACCATTGACCTCAATGTCCTTAACTACTTTCTCCTTCAAAATTTTTTCCAAGACCTTGCATACTACAGATGTCAAACTAACAGGCCTGTAGTTGCCCAGATCACTTTTTTTTTCTTTCTTAAAAATAGGAACTATGTTAGCAATTCTCCAGTCGTACGGCACAACCCCCAAGTTTACTGATTCATTAAAAATTCTTGCTAATGGGCTTGCAATTTCATGTGCCAGTTCCTTTAATATTCTTGGATGAAGATTATCTGGGCCCCCCCGATTTAAGCTGTTTGAGTTTGGCTTCTACCTCGGATGTGGTAATATCTCCCTCCATATCTTCATTCCCATTTGTCATCCTACCATTATCCCTAAGCTCCTCATTAGCCTCATTAAAGACTGAGGCAAAGTATTTGTTTAGATATTGGGCCATGCCTAGATTATCCTTACCCTCCACTCCATCCTCAGTGTTTAGCGGTCCCACTTCTTCTTTCTTTGTTTTCTTCTTATTTATATGGCTATAGAACCTTTTACTATTGGTTTTAATTCCCTTTGCAAGGTCCAACTCTACATGGCTTTTGGCCTTTCTCACTTTATCCCTACATGTTCTGTAGAGACCGGTCCCTCTCTGGGCCCTCCCAGAGCCGCCTGCACAGAGACAGGAAAACACTCCGGCGTGAAGTGCTCCCAGGTGACGAGGAGAAAGGCAGTGGCGGTTACACGCATTGGAAACGTAACCTAGCAGATCCAGTCTTTGTCCACGATGGTTTCTCTCACCCCCAGGCTCCTTTCCAGCTTTCACCGGCCTGGCCAGGACCCGTCCCAGAGACAAAGTCGCTTAGTTCCTGTGTTGGCCAAGGTGCAGGGTAAAGACGGAGTCTCTCTGTCCCTCGTATCCCCAACGGGATGGCTTTGTCCCAGTCAGGGAGGCCTCCTGGGTGCTCCATCTCCCTGGGGTGCGTGCAGATGCCATGACACGTCTCTGTGTCCCCAGTCCAGGCCCGGGACAGCCCCCCCATGGCTTTGTTTACAGCTAACATGGAAACTGGGGCAAAGCCAGATTCCTTTGTCTAGGCCAGCCCTGAACCTAGGCCCGGCTGCCTGTTGCAGTGACATCACCCAGAGGGTGTTCGTAGCTTCCCATCTACCGCGAACACCCGCATTTTACAGGGATGTTCAGACCCGGCCTGTCCTTAGCTCTCCTAGCATAGCTCACAACACCTTCTGGACAGCTGCCATGACCGCAGTGTGTTGGGGGCAGTGAGTTGGCTGGGTCTGAGGGTGGACAGTGCCCCGAAGACACTGGGCACCTGGGCTCGGAGGGTCCCAGGGAGATTTGCCACTGTTGTCAGTGGAGCCCGGCTTTCACCCCGGGGTGCGTCTGGGCTCAGCCTGTGGGAGGCAGCTGGCTGCTGCTGGCCCCAGCCTGGATGTCTCTTTGGAGTGATCTGTCCAGGCTCCCACTGGTATATTCTCTGCTGGGTTCTTCCTGCCCCGACTTGTCCCAGGGAGGGACCTGCCCATTAGTAACGGGGACCAGGCAGTGGAGCCCCAGACATGCAGGGAGCAGCCAGGCCGCTGAGCCCCCCCCTGGGCTGGCACTAGGGAGGGGAGTTGGGGAAGATCTGACGCACCCCCAGATGCCCAGGGTCCAGGCACGGGACGCGGTGCTGGTGCTGTGGGTAGGGGCGAAGCGTCGGACACTCCGGAGTGGTGTCCTCGGTTCCTAGAACAGCTGCTCCTACGGCCTTTCTGAGGTTGGAAGATCAGAATGTCGCGCTCCCGGCCCCGTCTGGTGTATGGCCCTTGGGTGCCAGGGCCCCCGGCCCCATCTGGTGTATGGCCCTCGGGTGCCAGGGCTCCCGGCCCCGTCTGGTGTACGGCCCTTGGGTGCCAGGGCCCCCGGCCCCGTCTGGTGTATGGCCCTTGGGTGCCAGGGCCCCCGGCCCCATCTGGTGTATGGCCCGCGGGTGCCAGGGCTCCCGGCCCCGTCTGGTGTATGGCCCTTGGGTGCCCGGGCCCCCGGCCCCATCTGGTGTATGGCCCTTGGGTGCCAGGGCTCCTGGCCCCGTCTGGTGTACGGCCCTCGGGTGCCAGGGCCTCAGTCTGGGTCCCAGTGAGGCCCCGTGTGCACAGGACAGAAAGCACCAGCCCTGGCACTGACGGGCCCCTTGTCAGCAGCCGTGGCCCTGAGGCCAAGGACTGAATGGCCTGAGGAGACTGAGCTGCTCTCTCGCCCCTGCAGGGCAGGACTGATGGGTGGCTCTGGGTGTGCCTCCAGCACTGTCCATCCTAAGCCTCCCATCCGCCCAGCCTGGGGGCAGGCTGCATGGGAGACCCTCTGAGCACCTGCTAGCTTCATCCAGGCGATCCCTGCCCGGCGGGCCAGGGGAGCAGCCTCATGCTGCTGTCATTGCTGGTGGCTGCTGGGTGACCTGAGCTCCTGGCGAGCCATTGCTTTCCCGACGCCGACATGTGCGAACGAGCCGTGGGCCAGCTGGGGGAGGAGATGGAGTCGAGCGCCTGCCCAGCACAGCCTCCATGGGAAGATGCTCCCAGCTGACCGGAACCAGATTTCCGACTCCCACCCCCCTTCCCTCTTTGTTCTGAGTCCAGTGGATGCTGGTGGGTCTCTGGACACCACGACACACAATAACAGCAGCAGCGTCTTCTGCGAAGGGGAGGTCCTGGAGGGGGACTCGGGAGTTATATATGGAGATATACCTATCTCATAGAGCTGGAAGGGACCCCGAAGGGTCATTGAGTCCAGCCCCCTGCCTTCACTAGCAGGACCAATTTTTGCCCCAGATCCCTAAGTGGCCCCCTCAAGGATTGAACTCACAACCGTGGGTTTAGCAGGCCAGTGCTCAAACCACTGAGCTATCCCTCCCCCCTCCTGAGCTATCCCTCCCCCCTAATTCAGCGTTGGATTCCCAGTTCCCTTGTCACCATGCTGCAGTTCCCGGTGTCCGGCGGGGTCCTGGCCGCCCAGGACGCGGGAAGAGAAAAGCTTGAATGGCTCTGAAGTGCTTGGTACCGTGGCAATGGGAGCCGTCGAAGCGCGGGATAGACAGATCTGCACCTTCATCCCGGAGGAAGGACGCTGGTGGTGGATGAGCCGCATCCATAAACCCTCTCCAGGAACGTCCACACCGACAGCCAAGCTTCGTGTTCTCGGCCCGTGAGCCCTGGGGTGATGGCATCTGAACCTCACTGGTGTTCCTGGGAGAAGAGCTACACGAGAGCCTGCTCACACTGGGTGGGTTTGCACGCTGTAACCGGTCCGGGAGCAGAGACAAGACCATGTGGTTGTCTGGCCAGGCACAAAGAACCGGTGCAACTCAGATCTGGAAGACTAGAAGTGCCCACGAGAATCCTTGGAGTGAATAAAACCATTCGAAAAGATGTGTCTGATGAGGAATCAATGAGGGGGAATTGCACCTTGCCCATAGGCGTAACAGGACCACAGGATCCTCATGGATCACACCTGGCAGCCACCAGTGAAATGCAGCCACTGCTGGGCTGGAACGTGCTATGAAACCGCCTCGAACAGGAAAGGAAGAATCCCAAGAAGACAGGAGCTGGGTTTTGGCCAAGACATGGGTTGATATCCCTGCTCTTGGGATCTGTCAGGGCACAAAGTGGTTGGTGGGGTGGTCATTTCCAGCACAACGTCCACCAAACCCCTGCCGGCCTTAGGGACGTTACTGTGGCTGTATGCCACTGGTGATCCCTGGGAGAGGCTCTGGGATCCCTGACGTGTTCTCTTGGCCTTTCGCCTTCCCACCGGAGTAGAGACAAAACCCTCTGCTCTCCCTGGGGGACGCCATCCCATCTTCCCCCTGCTCGCCATCTTCCCCTCCTTACTCCGCCATCACCACCTCGCCCTCTCCCTCCGGACACTGCTTCCAAGGCATTGTTGACTGGGGACATTTTGGTCTCTCCTGACAGACAAGAGACTCCATATTGTCTCCTGCGTTGAAGATGCCGGGTTCCCTTCGGGGCAGGCCAGGGCAGGGGGAGCCGCCTGACCCATCTCTTGTTTTGCATCAGGCTCTCTCTTCCCGGGTCCAGATTTCTCTGCAATGTCGCTGCATCATTACAGTTCCTCCCCCCGCCCCCCATCTCCATCTGGCTGTTCTGGCTTCTCCCCCTTCCCCACCAGCTTCTTCATCTCTGCGCCATGCTCTTTGTCCTGCCCCATCCTCCTCCTCTTTCCCTCTGCACCTCCTCTCTCCAGGCGAATGAGTGTTGGGTCTGGGGCCAGAGGGGCTCAGTGCATGGGGCCGGGGTTTCCTGGGGGAGACGGGAGCCTCTGGCAGACCTGTAGGGGTCCGGGTCTCCTCGGACCTCTAGGAAGGCCTAACAGCGAAGCAAACTGCCCTTAGGGGTCCCTCTCCCCCCCCCCGCCCCCCTCCCGACACCCGCTGCATAGCCTAAGGGGCCTTTCTTCCACCCTCACCAGGGCTGTTCCCCCCCCAGCAACACTCCCTGTCCCCAGACCGCTGTGCCCAGAGCCCTGCTTGTGGGGGGCAGAGCTGGGGGCAGCTGTGCAGGCTGAGGCTCGGGCTCCTCTCTGACCCCCTGGAGGAGCCAAGGCCACGCGCTGCTGGGCTAGGCTTGAGGGGGGCTCTGACAGCAGCAAGGCCAAGGCCTGGGTTCCAGGCAAGAGCCGGGAAGGGCCGGGTCTGGTTTGGCTCCAGTTCCCAGGGTGTTCATTTCTGCTCTGCGTGCCCAACTCCGGCTGCACAGGCCCAGCCCAGCAATAATTCCCCGGCGGCGATTCCCCCATAGGCAAGGGGCCCGGTGGTGAATCCCCCGTAGGGCAGGGGCCTGGCCTGGCTGTGAATGCCCCCCTAGGCAAGGGGCCCAGCCCGGCGGTGATTCCCCCATAAGTGATGGGCCCGGCCCAGTAGCGATTCCCCCGTAGGTCGAGGGGCCCGGCGATGAATCCCCTGTTGGCTGAGGGGCCCGTCCCGGCGGTGAATCCCCCGTTGGCTGAGGGGCCCGGCCCGGCAGCGATTCCCCCGTAGGCGAGGGGCCCAGCGGTGAATCCCCCGTAGGTCGAGGGGCCCGGCCGTGATTCCCACGTAGGTCGAGGGGCCCGGCCGTGATTTCCCCCGTAGGTCGAGGGGCCCAGCGATGAATCCCCCATAGGTCGAGGGGCCCGGCCCAGCCGTGATTCCCCCATAGGCGAGGGGCCCGGCCGTGATTCCCCCGTAGGTCGAGGGGCCTGGCCGTGATTCCCCCATAGGCGATGGGGCCCGGCCGTGATTCCCCCGTAGGCGATGGGGCCCGGCCGTGATTCCCCCGTAGGCGAGGGGACCGGTGGTGAAGCCCCCGTAGGCGAGGGGCCCGGCCGTGATTCCCCCGTAGGTCGAGGGGCCCGGCCGTGATTCCCCCGTAGGTCGAGGGGCCCGGCGGTGAATCCCCCGTAGGCCGAGGGGCCCGGCCCAGCCGTGATTCCCCCATGGGCGAGGGGCCCGGCCGTGCTTCCCCCGTAGGCGAGGGGCCCGGCCGTGATTCCCCCGTAGGTCGAGGGGCCCGGCCGTGGTTCCCCCGTAGGTCGAGGGGCCTGGTGGTGAATCCCCCGTAGGTCGAGGGGCCCGGCCGTGATTCCCCCGTAGGCGAGGGGCCCGGCCCGGCCCAGCAGTGATTCCCATGAGAACCAGATGGGGAAATGTTCCGGCGGCAAGAAGCTCTCCTGGCTCTGCCTGTGCCCACACGTATCCCGCGCCCCTCTTTGCCCGGCTCCAGCCCCGACGGCCCAGCGGGAAGGACGCTTCATGGCCAAAGGGCTGGCGCAGCCCTCGGCCTCGCACTGCTAGGCCTTCCCCAGNCGAGGGGCCCGGCCGTGATTCCCCCGTCGGTCGAGGGGCCTGGCCGTGATTCCCCCGTAGGTCGAGGGGCCCGGCGGTGAATCCCCCGTAGGCGAGGGGCCCGGCGGTGAATCCCCCGTAGGTCGAGGAGCCTGGCCGTGATTCCCCCGTAGGCGAGGGGACCGGTGGTGAATCCCCCGTAGGTCGAGGGGCCCGGCCGTGATTCCCCCGTAGGCGAGGGGCCCGGCCCGGCCCAGCAGTGATTCCCATGAGAACCAGATGGGGAAATGTTCCGGCGGCAAGAAGCTCTCCTGGCTCTGCCTGTGCCCACACGTATCCCGCGCCCCTCTTTGCCCGGCTCCAGCCCCGACGGCCCAGCGGGAAGGACGCTTCATGGCCAAAGGGCTGGCGCAGCCCTCGGCCTCGCACTGCTAGGCCTTCCCCAGTAGGGCAGGGCTCCGGGACTCCTCCGGCCGCTGGCCCTTCCGGGGTGTCTGACTCGCTGCCCCTCGGGAGGCTGGGGCGTCTCAGTTCCCTCCTCCTCTCCCCCGCCGCGTGCCTCCCTCTTTCATCCCCCTTGCGCCCCCCATCAGAGCTCAGAGCCCTGTGGGGCAGGGATCCCTGTTGGGCCCCTCCTGCTGGGCGGACGCCCCGCCCCTTGTTTGGTGGTAACGCTGCGGAGAAGGACCGTGTAAACCACTAACCTGGAGCCTGTGAGCATGGTGCTGTACACGTGGGGCATCAGAAAGGCGAGATGCTGAGCGAAAGGGCGTTTCCCTAAACGGTCCCTTCAAATAAAGCCTGGCCCCTTATTTTTCACGCAGGTTTCCCTTCGTTCCATCCAGCATCGGTGGTCACCATCTCTGCTTCCAGCCTCCTCTCTCTCCCCGCCCCTCTCCGTCCATCGCTCCCCCTCCGAGAGCAACCCCGGCCTTGCTCAGGTCAGCTGGGGGGCAAGGATCTCCCCAGCCCACCCACTTCCTCCAGANCAGCCCTCGGCCTCGCACTGCTAGGCCTTCCCCAGTAGGGCAGGGCTCCGGGACTCCTCCGGCCGCTGGCCCTTCCGGGGTGTCTGACTCGCTGCCCCTCGGGAGGCTGGGGCGTCTCAGTTCCCTCCTCCTCTCCCCCGCCGCGTGCCTCCCTCTTTCATCCCCCTTGCGCCCCCCATCAGAGCTCAGAGCCCTGTGGGGCAGGGATCCCTGTTGGGCCCCTCCTGCTGGGTGGACGCCCCGCCCCTTGTTTGGTGGTAACGCTGCGGAGAAGGACCGTGTAAACCACTAACCTGGAGCCTGTGAGCATGGTGCTGTACACGTGGGGCATCAGAAAGGCGAGATGCTGAGCGAAAGGGCGTTTCCCTAAACGGTCCCTTCAAATAAAGCCTGGCCCCTTATTTTTCACGCAGGTTTCCCTTCGTTCCATCCAGCATCGGTGGTCACCATCTCTGCTTCCAGCCTCCTCTCTCTCCCCGCCCCTCTCCGTCCATCGCTCCCCCTCCGAGAGCAACCCCGGCCTTGCTCAGGTCAGCTGGGGGGCAAGGATCTCCCCAGCCCACCCACTTCCTCCAGACTCCCTTCCCCTTTCCGCCCCGCTCCCGCGTTCCCTGATGCCCAGCCCCACTGGTTTAGAGAGCCCGATAAGTGCCCTATCAACATGTTAATCAAATTACTTAGGAGCTAAAATTGACGCTTTTCATTAATTATACAAGATTATTCTAATTGCGAATTCAAATTTATGCGCTCGGAACAGAAGGTGTTCGGCAGCGTTGCTGGGAATTTGCATATTAAATGGGGAGCGTTGTGCATTATAGATGCTAATGTATGCACATTGTCTTTATTTTTAACTCCCGGGCCCATATGCGCGGCTGCCGCTTAAGGAGGTGAAGAAGTCCGACGTGGTTTTATTATTATTTTTCCTCCCCTCTCCTCTTAGTCAAAGTCGGCGGTGCCGGAGGGGGGTGGGAGCAGCCATGTGGGGGTTCATTGGGGGATCAGAGCTCACTTGCTCGCTGTCAATCTTGGATCCTTCCCGGGATAGGGAGGGGGAATCGTGTCCCCCTCACCGCATTTCCACGTTCCTTCCTTTCTTTGATTACCACCTGGGACGATGGCTGGGCCGCCGAGAAACGGGATCCTTACTTAGCTGCCCTTCTCCCTTTCTGTCGCTCTCTCTTCCACGTTCTCGCGCTCTTGGAGGTTATCTCCTGGACCCGATTAGCCTCAAAGGCTGGGTTATTTCTTTAGTTTGAACAGGAGACACGATGAGAGAGATTTTCTCTCTTTCCTTCTTTGGATTCCCCGAGACAGTTTTGTATTTTCAGTGCATTTAGTTGGACTGATGGACTTTTCCCGGGGAGGAATCGCCCGCTTGCCTGGACCCTGCCTCCCGCTGGCGTGGGGGAGAGCCACGCAAGCAGGGCGAGACAGTCCGGATTGAACGTGGGAGGGTGGTTTCAGCTCGGGGAGATGCCATGTGTGTAAGGTTGAGACTGTCTTAGAGGTGCTGTCCAGGCCGGGGGCAGAGCTGAGCTGTTCTAGTGTGGGCACGGAGGAGCTCCAGCACGTGTTTTCGTGTGGGTGCTACAGGTTCTGGAGTGTCTCCTATGGGGTTCTAGAGCAGCAGTGTGTGCTAAGGACTCTAGATCGTGGTCCTAAAGCTGCGGTATGCACCAAGGGTTCTAGAGCATGGTTCTAGAACAGCAGTGCACACTGCGGGTTCTGGAGATGGTTCTAGATCGGCAGCGTGTGCTCGGGGTTCTAGACCACTCTCTCCAGGAGGCAGATTTCCATTCTCGGGGGCTGGAGGTGTAGGACACTGGGTTTGTCTGAGCTCAGTCTGCCAGGGAACGTTCTTTGGCACAATGTCCTGGATCAGCGGGCCGGGTCTGGATTAGTGCCTCCGGCCGGGTCAGGACTCCACTTGACCAGGGAGATATTGAGAAATGCTGGGGAGTTCCGACAAGAGCCACGAACAAGCTCGGGGGGCTGGAGGGATGGAGTTGTTTGGCTAAGCAATGACTAAGGAGGGACTTGAGAATTGTCTGCAAGAGCCTGATGGGCAGTAACCCTGCGGGAGAGCTCGCGGGTGCGGCAAAGAGGCTCGGGACTGGTGTTCTTTGTATTGTGCTGGGTCCCATTGTGCTGAGCACGGCGCAGAGCTATGCGGAGACATGGTCTGTGCCGCGCAGCTCTCATGGGCTAATTAAAACCAGACCCAGTGGGCCAGACCCTTAGCTGGTGTCGATGGGTGTGGCTGGCATCGGTGAAGCATCCCCAGTTCACACTTGCTGGCGGATCGGCCCAGCGCGGGGTGCGAGGGGCGGTGTCACAAACCGGGAAGGGAGGCTGGCTGGGGCATGCAGGTCTGTCTGCTGCCGATGAATTATTCTTTGTCCAGTGGTAGCGCCTAGGAGCCGGAGTCCCAGAGCAGGGCCAGGCGCCGGACAGACAGAGCAAAGAGACAGTCCCTGCCCACAGACCAGGAACCCACAGGAGGATCCAGCTGGATGGGGGGATACAAGGGAAGGAGGAGGCGATGCTGGGCACCATGTGCACAGCTTGGTGGTTCCAAGGCATTTCAGAGTCGGGGCGTGGGGGATCCCTGCGGCTATGCTGCCCTGCCATTATCACAGCAGCTGGGGGTCTCAGCCCAGGGCTCCCCACACTGAGGGAGGTTGAGAACAGGTGTTGGGGTCCTGGCCACCCTGCCCTTCCCAGCTGGCTAAATGGGGGGGCTCGATCCTGGCTAACCAGGAGGGGGTCACGGGAGGGAAAGGGTGACACCCCAGGCTTTGGGAGCGGTGTAGAGGAGCAGAGGGGAGTGGTGTGGTCAGAGCCATGGGCCAGCAAGACGACTGGAGCACGTTGAATGGAGTCGGGGTGAGGCGCGGCTGCCTGGATCCTCCTGCAGACCCGAAGCCAGGTATGCAGAGGCCCCAAGTACCCCAGTGGTGAGACACGAGTGCCTCTGCCAGCCCCCTCTGGATGGCCCCGGAGAGAGCTGCCACGCCCGAGCACTCCGGTGTGGGGGCACGCAGGGTGTTGGTGGGACGCTGCTCACGGCAGAGACTCCCTCTCTCCCCGCTCCGTCCAGCGCTGAGCACACTCGACAAATAGTAATAACAACTGCGGGTGCCTGCAAGCGACGTCCTCCGCGTAGCGCGCCCACGGGGAATCCGGCAGGCCCCGGGGTCGGGGACGTGGCAGGGATGGGGTGCGTGCGATGGGGGTACAGGAGTGCTGGGTTTGTGGGGAGAGATGGATGTGGGGCGCGGGAGGGCAGGGCCGTAGGGTGCAGTGTGTAGAGATGGGGAGTGTATTAAAATGCTGGTGGTGGAGTCCTGCTCCTGGCTGCCTTCTGTTTCCTTTCCCCTCCTGTCCGCTCTGCCGCAGGGACTCAGTCCATCCCCAGCCAGCTCTGGGCCATGGGGCAAAGGGCAGGGAAGGCGGCTCTGGGCCATGGGGCAAAGGGCAGGGAGGGCGGCTCTGGGCCATGGGGCAAAGGGCAGGGAGGGCGGCTCTGGGACTGTAACCACACCCCTGTGCCCGGGGTCCTGGCGGACGTTGCAGGGCCAGGTGCGAGAGCCCCACAGTAGCAGATGTGGGATAATCTGCCCCCTGCATTCATAGACTCGTAGACAGGTCGGGCTGGAAGGGACCTCGAGAGGTTCTGTAACTCAGCCCCGCGCGCAGAGGCAGGGCCAGGCACACCGAGAGCAGCCCTGACAAGTGTTTGTCCCTAAACACCTCCAGTGACGGGGATCCCACGACCCCCCTCGGACGCCTGCTCCGGAGCTTCACTCCCCTGAGCGTCTGGCAGCTTTCATAGAATCATAGAATCTCAGGGTTGGAAGGGACCTCAGGAGGTATCTAGTCCAACCCCCTGCTCAAAGCAGGACCAACACCAACTAAATCAGCCCAGCCAGGGCTTTGTCAAGCCTGACCTTAAAAACCTCTAAGGAAGGAGATACCACCACCTCCCTAGGTAACCCATTCCAGTGCTTCACCACCCTCCTAGTGAAACAGTTTTTTTCCTAATCTCCAACCTAAACCTCCCCCTCTGCAACTTGAGACCATTACTCCTTGTTCTGTCATCTGGTACCACTGAGAACAGTCTAGATCCATCCTCTTTGGAACCCCCCCTCAGGTAGTTGAAAACTACCCCCACTTTCCCCAATACCTGACCTCAATCTCCCTGGCTGCAGGTGAAGCCTGTTACTTCTTGTCCTGCCTCCAGTGGACACGGAGAACACTGGATCCCCGTCCCCGTTATAACAGCCCTGCACAGCTGTTATCAGGTCCCCTTTAGGTGTCTTTCCTCAACACTAAACATGCCCCGTGGTTTGAACTTTCCCTCTCAGGTCAGGTTTTCGGAATCTTTTCTCAGTTTTGTTGCTCTTCTCTGGACTCTCCGATGTAGCCTCCTCTTTCCTAAGTGTGGTGCCCAGAACTGGCCGCAGTGCTGCAGCTGGGGCTTCACCAGTGCTGAGGAGGGCAGGACAGTCATCTTCCGTGTCTTACGTACGGCGCACCTGTGAATACACCCGGAATATTCGCCCTTCTGGGGACTGCATCGCATTGGTGGCTCCACAGCAGCCCCCAGAGCCTTGTCAGCAATGCTGCTGCCTAGCCAGGGGGGCCCCAGTCTGTAGCTGGGCGTTTGATTTTCCCTTCCACACGGCAGTACCTGGGCACTTGTCTTGGTAGAATTTCACCTTGTTGATTTCAGACCAAGTCTCTAAATTGTCAGGGTCCTTTTGAATCCTCATCCTGTCCTCCAAAGTGCTTGTAACCCCTCCCAGCTTGGCATCAGCCACAGATCTGATACACCTACTCTCTACTCCATTGGCCAAGTCATTAGTGAAAATACTGATTAGTACCAGGCGCAGGGCGGAGCCTGGCAGGACCCCACCAGATGTGCCCTCCCAGTTTGACAGCAAACCATTGACAGCTCCTCTTTCATCCAGCTGGGCACCCGCTTTACAGTCATTCAATCTAATCCACCTTTCCCTAATTTCCTTAGGAGAATGTCCCGCGGGACTGTGTCAAAAGGACTAAACTCAGGATATATCATGTCTGCTGGTCCCCCCAATCCACTAACCCAGTAACCCTGCCAAAGAAGGAAATGAGGCTGCTTTGGCATGATTTGTTCTTGACAAATCCGTACTGGCTATTCCTGATTGTTCAATAATTTGTTCCAGTATCTTTCCAGGTACGAAAGTTAGTCTGTAACGCCCCAGTTCTCTTTCTCCCCCTTTGTAAAGACTGGTGCAATGTTTGCCCGTCTCCAGTTCTCTGGGACCTCACCCGTCCTGCCTGAGTTCTCGAAGACCATCTCCAACGCTTCCGAGATTGCTTCACCTAGTTCCTGAAGCACCCTTGGGTGGATTTCCGCAGGCCCTGCCGACAGGAATCCATCGCACTTGAGCACATGCAGAGCTCGAGTAGCTAAGGTTGGCCTTCTGGAACTTGGGGGGCTAGTTGGGATCACCCGGGATGTTCTTGTTATCCACGGGAAAGTCCAGCCCCTCTTTGGATCTTGTCTCCCCGAGAAGAGAGTGGGGAGAGCTGGAGGCCGGCGGACGACCTGGAGTCGTTCCCGTGGGGCAGGCTCCTTCCTTTCCCATTGTTGTTCACATGAGCGGTGATCCCTCGGCCCCAGCCCCCCTGCGATCCTTCGGGGGAGCGTAGCCATCCCAGGGGGCTGCGGGGCCTTGGCACAGACGTGGGGAGAGGAGTGGGGGTAGCGAGGCCTTGGCGAACCGGCTGCGTTTGCTTTGGAAGCGGGGGGGGGAGCTGGTGAGATCTCGGGGAAGGAGCTGGCAGAATGACGGGGAATAGGGCTGGGAAAGGCCCATGTGGTCCCATCTCCTTCAGTTCCTGGGGCCACTGCAGGTGGGTTCATCCTCCCGGGCTGCATCCTATCTACTCTGCCATGTCCCAGGTGCCATCCTCCATTCACAGCCCGACAGAGCCCCCCTCCTGCGGCCGCCGGCCGGCTCTCCCAGAACACCCTGGCCTGCTCCGCCGTGCGCCCGGGCCCGCCAGGAATGGCTACGGTGAGGTGGGTGGGCCGGACACTGGACAGGGAGAGTCGGGCACCCAGGGGAGCAGCCTGCCAGCAAGGGCTCCTGGGGCAGGCGCCCACAGCGAGAGGGGGAACGTGCTGGGGGCAGTTACCTGGGGGGGGGTTACTTTACTGAGAGGCTCTCCCGGTGTCCAGCTCTGGGGAAAGGCGCCAGGCTGCCAGGACAGTGGCGGGGCCAGCTCCCCCCACATGCCCTGGCAACGGGCCCCCTAGGACAGGGGCTGCATCCCCAGGGCCTGTCCCGCTGATGGGGGGGCAGGAGGTACCCGTGGCCTGTGAGGTGCAGCCGCCCGTCCCACTGGGAGCCAAACTGAGACCCCCCCACTCGTCCCCTCAGGTGACAGGCCCTGTCCCCCGAGCCATCCAGTCCCCCCGACCTCTGCTAACGCGAGCCTGGTGCAGCCAGCTTGGGGTGCTCGCGGGGCCCAGGGGTCCCTGTACCTGGGGGGTGGGCTGGGTACAGGGCTGGCACCAGGCCAGGGAACAGCTGTGACCTGGCCCCAGCTGCCCCCTCTGACGCCGCTTGGCTCCTGCGGGTTTCCCTCCGGGCCCAGAGACGCCCCGATTCTCCGGCTCGCCGCAGTGACCCCAGCTCCTCTCTGCCCCTCCCCTGCACTCCAGACTCGCTGCTCAATCAGCGGCTAATGGGGCTGCTGCTAAGTGGGTTCCTTCCCGCTGCGGCTCCTCTCGGCTGAGTCACCCCCCGCCCCCATCAGCTGCCTTCTCCTCACCCCCTTCCCCCATCTGCCCCTCCGCCAACCCCCTCCCCTGGCCGCATCCCCCTTCCTCTCCTCAACCCCCTTCCCCCATCTGCCCCTCCGCCAGCCCCCTCCCCTGGCCGCATCCCCCTTCCTCTCCTCACCCCCTTCCCCCATCTGCCCCTCCGCCAGCCCCCTCCCCTGGCCGCA
>QXTE01000120.1:43230-85014 GCA_003942145.1 Platysternon megacephalum | reverse complement strand
GCCCCCTCCCCTGGCCGCATCCCCCTTCCTCTCCTCAACCCCCTTCCCCCATCTGCCCCTCCGCCAGCCCCCCCTTCATGCACCGTCCCTCGCAGTCCCCTGGCCGCATCCCCCTTCCTCTCCTCACCCCCTTCCCCCATCTGCCCCTCCGCCAGCCCCCCCCCCTGGCCGCATCCCCCTTCCTCCCCTCACCCCCCCTCCCCCCCCCCTGCCCCCCCCCCGCCCGTGCCGCCCCCCCCGCCCCCCCCCCGCCCCCCACCCCCATCCGCCCCCCCTCCAACCCCCTCCCCTGGCCGCCTCCCCCTTCCTCTCTTCACCCCCTTCCCCCATCTGCCCCCCCGCCAGCCCCCTCCCCTGGCCGCATCCCCCTTCCTCTCCTCACCTCCTTTCCCCACAGTCTGCTCTGCTCCCCTGCCCCGGCTCTGCCCCCTTCCCGGCAGTGGGGCAGGAGCAGGAGGAGCGCTGGGACGGGGGTGGGGGAACAGCTAGGGTTGTAGCAAGGTGGGATTGAGGAGCATTAGCAGAGCTGGGGGGGGATAGCAGGGGCTGCGGGTCGGGACGGGGGGGATTGGCAGGGTCTGGGGGAGCCCAGGGCTGGGGTAGCGGGGCCTGGAGGGCGGACCCAGGGAGCGGGTGATCCCGGCTCTGGGGGAAGCCTGGGTTCATATGTGGAAATTGCACTGAACTGTTTTACCGGAGAGAAAAACGCTGAGGGTCTGGCCCAGAGCTCTGGGCGTGGGGGCGCCCCCCCGAGGCTGAGCGGGCAGGTCAGATCATGCAGCGGCTCAGTGTGCCTGGGCTGGAGGTAGCCAGAGCGTGGTTTAGGGCACGTGCCCTTGACACACACCCTGTACGTGGGATGTGGAAGGCTCCAGCCGGATGCTTCTACGTCTGGTTTTGGGGGCACTGGCTGACAGGAGTATCCTAAATTCTAAGCCTGACTCGTTCGGCCGAATGTCCCTCCCCCGCTCTCTGCCTCAGTGTCCCCATCTGCAAAATGGGGGTGAGAGTCCTGTAAACGGGCACGTGTACGTGTGTCACCGCTGCCCTCTGCTGGGTGGAATCAGAACTGCCCCACCGCGTCTCATAGGCCCTATGCTGCTAGCAGAGAAGATTCTCCTTTAGCTGCCGTGGCAGGAGCCTGAGCAGTTAGATCAAGGGATTCAAGTTCTATCTCCCCCCCACCCCCATGGCCGTGAAATTCCACGGGGTGCAGCATGGGGCCCCCCACATAGGGTACGTTACTCCTGCAGGATCCTTCCACCTCCTTCCTGGTGCCTGCAGCCAGGTAGGCAAGTTCCCCCCAGCCTGCCCCTCCCCTGGGTGGGTGGCCAGAGGGGGCCAGCTGTGATAGCAGGGAGGATGAAGGATCCCCTCCATGTGTCCGGTTGTCGGTAGGTCCTGGGGTCTCCGTCTGTGCATATTTGTAGGTCCCAGAGTATCTGGGTGTCGGTAGGTCCCAGGGTGTCCAGCTATGCATGTCAGTAGGTCCCAGGTGTCGGTAAGTCCTAGGGTGTCTGGGTGTTGGTAGAATCCCTGGGTGTCTGGCTGTATGTGTGGGTAGGTCCCGGGGTTTCTGGGTGTTTGTAGGTCCCAGGTGTGCGTGGCGGTAGATCCCAGGGTGTCTGGGTGTTGGTAGGTCCCGGGTGTCTGGCTGTGCATCGCTAGGTCCCAGGGTGTCCAGCTGTGCATGTGGGTAGGTCCCGGGGCGTCCGGCTGTGCATGGTGGTTGGTCCCGGGGCGTCAGGCTGTGCGTGTGGGTATGTCTCGGGGTGTCTGGCTGTGCGTGTGGGTAGGTCCCGGGGCGTCCGGCTGTGCGTGTGGGTATGTCTCGGGGTGTCTGGCTGTGCATGTGGGTAGGTCCCGGGGCGTCCGGCTGTGCTTGGTGGTTGGTCCCGGGGCGTCAGGCGGTGCGTGTGGGTATGTCCCGGGGTGTCTGGCGGTGCGTGGGGGTAGGTCCCGGGGCGTCCGGCGGTGCGTGTGGGTACGTCTCGGGGTGTCCGGCTGTGCGTGGGTGTAGGTCCCGGGGCGTCCGGCTGTGCGTGAGGGTTGGTCCCGGGGCGTCAGGCTGTGCGTGTGGGTATGTCTCGGGGTGTCTGGCTGTGCATGTGGGTACGTCTCGGGGCGTCCGGCTGTGCGTGTCGGTAGGTCCCAGGGTGTCCGGCTGTGCGTCTAGGCCGGTCCCAGGGTGGCTGGCTGTGCGTGTGGGTACGTCCCGGGGCGTCCGGCTGTGCGTGGGGGTTGGTCCCGGGGCGTCCGGCTGTGCGTGTGGGTGCGTCCCGGGGTGTCCGGCTGTGCGTGTGTGTAGGTGGCGGGACGTCCGGCGGTGTATGGGGGTACGTCTCGGGGCGTCCGGCTGTGCGTGGCAGTAGGTCCCCGGGTGTCCGGCTGTGCGTGTGGGTATGTCCCGGGGTGTCTGGCGGTGCGTGTGGGTAGGTCCCGGGGTGTCCGGCTGTGCGTGTGTGTAGGTGGCGGGACGTCCGGCGGTGTATGGGGGTACGTCTCGGGGCGTCCGGCTGTGCGTGGCAGTAGGTCCCAGGGTGTCCGGCTGTGCGTGTAGGTAGGTCCCAGGGTGTCTGGCTGTGCGTGTGGGTGCGTCCCGGGGTGTCCGGCTGTGCGTGTGTGTAGGTCCCAGGGCGTCCGGCTGTGCATGTGGGTACGTCCCGGGGCGTCCGGCTGTGCGTGGCGGTAGGTCCCAGGGTGTCCGGCTGTGCGTGTAGGTAGGTCCCAGGGTGTCTGGCTGTGCGTGTGGGTACGTCCCGGGGTGTCCGGCTGTGCGTGGTGGTAGGTCCCGGGGTGTTCTCTCCTGTGCCAGCCCCTGCACGAGCGCTGCTGCGGCCCATTAATAATTGATGGCATGATGGCGATTACGGGGCCTGTACAAGCGTCCTGAATATTTCATCAGGCCGTGGTGCTGCTGGGAATGGATGGGGCTCCCTCCTCATCCATCTTCTGCAGGGGGCTCAGCACGGGCTCTTCCCTGCTGCTGCCTCGGCTTCTCCCTGGGGGGCCGGGCTGGGCTGCCCCACACTCCTGGACTCCTCTCCCCTTCTCTGGCCCCGCACATGCACCCCCCAGCCCCTCTCACGCCTGGGGCTCTCACCCCCTGCTCTCCAGGCTGCTCCTCCGGGGGGCGTCCTACAGCAGCCAAGGGAAATGGCTGGGCCCCCACAGCCCTCGGCAGCGCTCCCCGCTCTCCCCTCCCCCCCAGGGCTCCTGGGTCCCCCGGCTCGGGTTCCCTGATTGATCGGCTCTGCGGCACTCAAACCCATTAGCTGCCTGCCGCCGGGGAGGGCTCAGGTGGTGCTCGATACCCAGAGCGGCCGGGGAGAAGCCGCCGGCAGAGATGGCTGGAGACGTGTTTGTAGGGACAGACGGGCCGCGGGCGGGTGGGGGCGTCTGCACACAGGAGTTGGGGGGGGCGCTCTAGCCGGGTGCTGGGGGCGCTGCTGGGGGGGGTGGCTGTGACTGGCGTTGAGGTGGGAGGGGAGTGTGTGATGGTTCGTGCAGCCGGCCACGGGTCTGCCAGCCCTCGCCACCCCCCCACCGCCGTCTGACCAGCCGCCCGAGCTTGCTGCCCCCCTGGGGGGCGGAGGAGAGACCTGGCATGGCATCCCGCCTGGCCTGCACGGCCCCCACCAGGAAGCCAGGGCCCTGGGAATGGGGCTGGTTCCCCATGTCACCCCAAGGGCGCTGGCCGGGTCCCAGTCGTCTCCCCGGGACATCCCCACCCCACGGCCCAGGGGGAGAGACACCCAGGGCTTGCGGGGGGAGCGGGCTCTGCCCCTGCTTGGTGGGCACGGATCTCCCTAGTGGCCATGTGGGATGGGGCGGGCAGGGTGGGATGGGAGGAGATGTGTTGGGGGGTGGGATGGGGAGGAATGTGGGGTGAAGCCATAGGCTGGGGGACCAGTAGGCCAGGCCCCCCCCCCCCCACACACACACACACACATTAAATATCTGGATTTCTCCTCTTTTCTCTCAGGTTTTTCCTCAAGTTCTTCCTCAAGTGCAACCAGAACTGCCTGAAGAATGCGGGGAACCCCCGGGACATGCGCCGCTTCCAGGTGACCCCCCTCCCCCCGGGACAGGGGCCCCGGCCCAGCAGGTCGGCACTGTATCTCACCCCAGGCGCCGGGGCTGGGGATGGATAGGGGGGGCTCACTCAGGCCTCCAGCCAGGCCCTCGCTGCCCGCTCTGGGGAAAGGGGGCGTCAGGCTGGGGAAGGGCCCCATGGGCCCCCCAGGAGGCAGCTACGAGCGCAGCCTGGGCCAGGCCTGGCGGGGAAGGGCACAACCCCGGGGTGTTCCTGGCACTGAGATCTGGGGGTGTGGAGGCGGCTCCCCTGGGAGGGTTGGGGTGTCCGTCGCTCTGGCCACGGCTGGACCAGGTCTGGCGGAGGAGCAGTGCCCTGGCTCGCGGGGGCAGGTGCCCTGGCTGCCTTCTCCGTCTCTGCTCCCCTCGGCCAGTTGCCTGGGGGGCGGCTGACTGGCTGGCTCACCCTGTGCCCCGCGTGGGAGCTCAGGGGCCGGAGGGAGACCAGTCCTGTCTCTGGGCAGTAACCGGTGAGGGGGGCATATCTGAGCCCCTGGCCACTCAGCCTCCTCTCGGCCCGCAGCGAGGGGAGAACCCCGCTCCCCCAGGGGATCCCCGCGGTCTGACGTGGCCAGGCCAGGGGGCAGGGGCAGCCTGTGTCCTCGCTCATTGCAGAGACTGCAGCCAGGCCTGCTCTGGGGACCCCTGGAGAGCCGGCACATGTGGGGCTAGGAATGATGGGTCCTCTGATCTCCGGGCCATAGCGGCTCCTCTTGCCAGCAGGAAACCCACCAATAGATCCACGCAGCGACGGCTCCCGGCCTGCACCCGGCCCGGCAGCAGGGAGGGGGTTAAAACCCACCGCAGGACAAACCCCATCAGGGCCATTCCCTCCTTCCCCTGGCCAGCTGGGATGCTGCGGCCCCGTTAACCCCTGGCCGAGGTGGATTCCTGGGGCTTGGGGGGCGGGACTTCGGCTCTGATTCTAACCGGGCTCGGAGCAAAGCGAAGCGAGATACAGCCCCCCTCGCTGGGTCTCCCCCATTGCTGGCTGTATGCACCGGGCACAGCCGCAGGGAACGCGCTGGCGGGCCGAGAGCCCCACCGGAGCGGGATTCGGTTCTCCGCTCTCTGGGGGGTTGGTCACCGCGACATCTGATCACCTGAGAGCTGTAGGAGTTTCTGAAGGGCCTAGGGGAGTTAGGAGCGATCCCCCCGGAGTGACTCCACTGTCAGATCTCGCTGGATTCGGGCACCATTGATCTCCTTGGAACTGCTTACCTGCTCCCTCGCCCCAGCCCAGACGGAAGGAGCCGGAAAGCAGCACCTTCCCCCTTCCATTAGCCCCTCGACTGGCTCAGTGCAGCAGCTGGCGGGGTGCCTAGATGTCTGGGGGAGGGGTGGTTTGGGGACGTCTCTGTCTCTGCTGCTCGTGGCGTTCCGTGGGGTCGCGTTGGAGGCGAGCTGTTCTCCGGGGTGGGGAGGGGGTTTGTCTGTCTGCCTGTCCCCTCTGAGCAGTGCCATAGTGATTGTGACATTGGAGACCGTGCGAATACCCAGCCTGGCACCATCGCCAGCTCCTGGGGGCATCGGCAGGTCTGCCAGCCCAAGGCACCTCAGGGTCTTGGGAGCCGTGTGTCCGAGGCCCCAGCTGTGCTCCCAAGCTCACCGGACTGAGCCGCGTTGTGCCGGGTGGCTGTGGCCCACCCCGCAGGAACGGGGCAGCCGGGAAGCTGGGTTCATGAGGGACCAGGCTTTGGCCAAGGCGTGTTGTGGTTTGTTGGGTAGGACGGGGGCAGGCAATTGTATTGGACACCCTGGGGCACCTGTTCTACCATGCGCACTGTGTCAGGCAGCCAGGGAGCTGTAACCCCAAAGTGTTCGCTGGTACCTCTCGTCCTCCATTCTTCTGCAGTTCTCACATTTCACAGATGGGGAAACTGAGGCACGAACAGTTAAGTGACTCACAGTCGCCCACGGTGCAGTGGCAGAGCCAGGGCCCACTGAGCGTAGCGTCACCGTTCCCTGTTGGCTCTCCCAGCCAGAGGGGTACATACCCTCGTCACAGCGCCCCCCGTTGTATCACAGGGCGAGGGCTCGTTAGCAGGAGAACAGCCCTGCATCTCTCCCAGATACGCCAGCCCTGCCCCTGCCCGCCCCCTGCGTCGCTTCGCGAGCCCCCTCTGGCCTGCCATGCCCAGCTCCCCCGTGGCGCCCGGCGGGTGCAGCTCGGCAGGCGGAGGCGGCGGCTCTGGCCCGTCTCCCCAGCTCACACCCAGCGCGGCGCCTTCATTAGGGCCTCTCGGAAAGATATGATAATTGTGACATTTTTACATGATTAACAACCCATCCAATTTGCATAGCGCCGCGGCTCCTGGGAGAGCAGCCAAGCCCGCCGCCACGCCGAGCCAGCGAGCAGGTGGGGGCAGGGAGGAGCCCTGGCAGCCAGGCTGGGGGCTGGAGCTGGCCCGGCCCCCTCGGCCCCTGGAACGCTGACCCTGGGGTAACGAAGTGGCCTTTGGCTGGACACTCCTGAGAGTATCAATCCAGGACTAATTGCTCAGAGCAGGGCAGTTACAGCCCAAAACTGGGTGTCCTTTGCCCACCAAACCAGCCAGACAGAGAGGACTTTGGTCTCACCCCCACTGGCTAACCACAAGTCACACAAGCGATTCCCTTAGACACTCCAATTCCCAGTATCACCACCAGGGCCACTCGTTATGAGGACGAATGGTTATGAAAACCAACACCCCAGTAAAAGAAAAAGGTTCTCCCGATCCCAAAGGACCAAGCCCCAGACCCAGGTCAATACACAAATCAGATCTTACCCACAAATCACGCTGTTGCCAATCCTTTAGAATCTAAAATCTAAAGGTTTATTCATAAAAAGAAAGAAATATAGATGAGAGCTAGAATTGGTTAAATGGAATCAATTATATACAGTGATGGCAAAGTTCTTGGTTCAGGCTTGTAGCAGTGATGGAATAAACTGCAGGTTCAAATCAAGTCTCTGGAACATCCACAGCTGGGATGGGTCATCAGTCCTTTGTGTAGAGCTTCCGTTTGTAGCAAAGTCCCTCCAGAGGTAAGAAGCAGGATCGAAGACAAAATGGAGGATCTTCCCAGGGCCTTTTATATTCTCTGCCATGTGGAAGGACCCCTTTGTTCTTACTGTGGAAAATCACAGCAGCAAGATGGAGTTTGCAGTCACCTGGGCAAGTCACGTGTCCATGCATGACTCAGTTCTTTACAGGTAGAGCAGCCATTGCTCACATGAAAGCTCCTCAGATGTGGATTCGAGTCTCCCAAGGTCTATTGTCAATTAAGTGTTTCTTGATTGGGCACTTAATCTGCAAATTCCTTTCTCAAGAAGCTGACCAAATGCTTCACTGGTGCTACTTAGAATCAAACACATTGAGATACAAGTACATAGATAATATTCATAACTTCAAATACAAAAATGATACACCCATACAGACAGCATCATCATACCCAGCAAACTACAACCTTTTCATAGACACCAAACTTGACCTCCCTTGTACAAGATTTGGTGCCACTGTAGGACCTTGGTTGCAACAATGATCTATACGGTCCCAGTTCATGTCCATAACGTCAAGGCTGGCTCCGCAGGGCGCATGGCAGCAGGGGGTTCAGGGTTCAGGACTGAGAAGCTCCCGTGCCCCAGAACCTCCCTTCTCAGCTTTCCCACAATGCACCGGTGGGTGACATGGGCCATCGCCTAAGTAGCGTCAGACCCTGGTACTTAGCCCCTAGTAATGGCACCCCCCCGCCCCCCCCTCCCCGAGAGGGCTGGGCCACGGCTGGCATTCAGGGGCCTTGCAGTGCCTGGGACTGCCCCATTGGGGGGAGGGTTCAATGGACGCTGCAATGCAATGGGCTGCCCCATTTGGGGGTGGTTCTAAGGACTCTATGGTGCGATGGGCTGTTCCGTTTGAGGGGAGGGGTTCCAAGGCCTCTGCGGTGGGATGGGCTGTCCCATTTTGCGGGGGTTCTAAGGATTCTATGGTGCGATGGGCTGTCCCGTTTGGGGGGGTTTCCAAGGACAATATGGTGAGATGGGCTGTCCCATTTTGGGGGGTTTCCAAGGACTCTGTGGTGGGATGGACTGTCCCATTTTGGGGGTTTCCAAGGACGCTATAGTGGGATGGACTGTCCCGTTTGGGGGGGTTTCCAAGGACAATATGGTGCGATGGGCTTTTCCATTTAGGGGGGTTTCCAAGGACAATATGGTGCGATGGGCTTTTCCATTTTGGGGGGTTTCCAAGGACAATATGGTGAGATGGGCTGTTCCATTTTGCGGGGCTCTAAGGACTCTATGGTGTGATGGGCTGTTCCATTTTGGGGGGTTCTAAGGACTCTATGGTGTGATGGGCTGTCCCGTTTGGGGGGGGGGGGGCTCTACCCCTGCCCTGACCAGCCTGTGCCCTGTAGTTTGCCCTCTCGGGGTACAGGCAATGTACCAAACTGGGGCTGGGTCCCTGAGAGCTGCCGCGGGGGCCCCATGCCGCCCAGTGCACCAGGATGCCGGGGTCTCCCTCTGGCCTGGCTCTCCTGCCGCACGGCTGGCGTAACGCTGAGATGCTCTTGGCTCCCAGGTGGTGGTGTCAACGACGGTGAACGTGGACGGGCACGTCCTGGCGGTGTCCGATAACATGTTCGTCCACAACAACTCGAAGCACGGGCGCCGGGCGCGACGGCTGGACCCCTCCGAAGGTGAGCCCCTCCCCCGGCTCTGCCGGAGCATCCAGCTGTAAAGATGCTGGTTCTGGTGGGACCCAGCTGAGAGGGCCAATTCAGGACAAATTGCTTAGAGCAGGGCAGTTACAGCCCAAGGCTGGGGTTTTTCCACCTCTAAGGCAAACCAGCCAGACAAAGAGGACTTTGGTCTCACCCCACTGGCTAGTCACAAGTCACACAAGCAATTCCCTTAGACGCTCCAGTTTCCCAGTATCACCACCAGTGCCACTCGTTATGGGGACAAATGGTTATGAAAACCAATACCCCAGTAAAAGAAAAAACTTGCATCCGAAGAAGTGGGTATTCACCCACGAAAGCTCATGCTGCAAAACCTCTGTTAGTCTATAAGGTGCCACAGGATTCTTTGCTGCTTTTAAAAGAAAAAAGGTTCTCTCGATCCCAAAGGACCAAGCCCCAGACCCAGGTCAATATACAAATCAGATCTTACCCACAAATCACGCTGTTGCCAATCCTTTAGAATCTAAAATCTAAAGGTTTATTCATAAAAGGAAAAAGATAGAGACGAGAGCTAGAATTGGTTAAATGAATCAATTACATACAGTGATGGCAAAGTCTTGGTTCAGGCTTGTAGCAGTGACAGAATAAACTGCAGGTTCAAATCAAGTCTCTGGAACATCCCCCGCTGGGCTGGGTCATCGGTCCTTTGTGCAGAGCAGGGGTTCTCAAACTGGGGGTCGGGACCCCTCAGGGGGTCACGAGGTTATTACATGGGGGTCGCGAGCTATCAGCCTCCACCCCAAACCCTGCTTTGCCTCCAGCATTTATAATGGTGTTAAATATATTTAAAGGTGTTTTTAATTTATATGGGGGGGGCTGCACTCAGAGGCTTGCTGTGTGAAAGGGGTCCCCAGGACAAAAGTTTGAGAACCCCTGGTGTAGAGCTTCCGTTTGTAGCAAAGTCCCTCCAGAGGTAAGAAGCAGGATTGAGGACAAGATGGAGGAGCTGCAGCTGCCTTTTATAGTCTCTTGCCATGGGGTCTTTGGTTTCTTTGTCCCAAAGACAAGCTGTCCAGCACATGGCCTGGGAAAACCTCCGAGTTCTGTCCATAGGCAGGTCCCTGCATCCCTTGCTGAGTCACAAGTCGTATCTGCCTTCTCTCAGTGGGTCAATTGTAGCTGATGGTCCTTAATGGGCCATCAAGCAGGCTAGGCAGAGCTGACACCAAATTGTCTGGGGTGTCACCCAGAAGAACAGCACAAGTTTGAGATACAGACAGTCTAGAGCCGATATTCATAACTTTAAATACAAAAATGATCCATGCACCCAGATACCATAATCATAACCAGCACATCACAACCTTGTCTTAGACACCTCACCTGACCCCCTTTATACAAGATCTGGTGCCACTACAGGACCTTGGTTGCAACAATGATCCTTGTGGTCCCAGTTCATGTCCATAACGTCACACCAGCCCTCTGCTGCACGCAGGTCGCCGGGAGCGGGGGGCTCAGAATGAGCAGCCGCTTTGGGAAATTGCAGGGGGTGGGCCCCAGCTAAGCGTGCAGGGGGTCTCCGGGCATGGAGTGCCAGGAAACGGCCTCAGAAAGCAGCCCCGAGCGCAGCCCATGGGCAATGGAGCAGCCATGCCAGAGCACGCGGGGTCCCGCCCTGCCCAGCGTGTTGCTCAGGCCCCGAGAGACACAACCCGCCCAGCAGTCCCGTGAGCGCTCCCCTCGCATGGGCCTCCCCAGCATTGCACAGACGTGATCTCCATTTCCCCTTGTGATCGCACCAGACCCGGGCCCACTTTCAAGGCCTGAGCCAGAAACCAGCACCTCACCCCAAAATAAAAGCAACGCGAGCCTCCCCAAGACCCAGCCCCTGCGCACTCCCTGTGGGCGGCTGGGCCACGGCCAAGGCCCGTCCACCGAAAGCAGCCAGCCGGCTCTGCGGGCACGATGCCCGGAATAACCCTGTCAGCCCCCTGAGGGCTTGCTGCTCCTCGCCCCAAATCTGCAACGGCCCAGCTGCCCACGGGCTTGATGCTTCAAACGGGGCAGCCCCAAGATCCCGGCTAGCGGCCAGCACGTCCCACCGCGGGCTCTGCAGGAGCAGGGTGACGTGCCCTGTTGATGGCAGTTGCCCAGCGCAGGCTGTTCTGGGAGAGATGGGGGGGACCTGTATGTCACCCCAAACACACCGCTCCCTGTACAGCACTCTGTCAGCGCTACCGGCCCCGGGGGGGTGCTCTGGGCAGCGGGTAACACTGAGTGCCCCCAGAACCCCAGGCCCAGACCCACAGGACACCCCAGGCCCACAGGACACCCTGTTCCCAGGCCCCCGGGCACCCCAGGCCCAGACCCACAGGACACCCCAGGCCCACAGGACACCCTGTTCCCAGGCCCCCGGACACCCCAGGCCCAGACCCACAGGACATCCCAGGACACCCCAGGCGCAGGCCCGCAGGACACCCTGTTCCCAGGACACCCCAGCCCCGGGCCCCCTTTCTAAGCCAGGAGGTAGATGATCGTTTCCTCGCTGCCCCACAGTAAGTGGGGGGCTGAGCCCTTCAGAGGGTGCTGCCGTCTCAGGGAGTGGGTGCACAGAAGCTGGACAGTCCCCCCCGCAGGGGGCCAGTGTGTTCTGATTGGCTGCTGCCGCCAGGGCCCGACGCCCACGCTCCTGGCCCGTTCCCGTGTAATGTGTGTGGCTGAGACACCAGTCACCCCCCACCCCTGCCCCAGCAGCCCCCAGGCCCCCCGATCTCCACCATCCGGGCTCCCCGGGGCAAGAAACTCCACCAGCTCCTGCTTAGCCCCTGCTGCTGGGGGGTGGAGATGGCGAGGGGCAGGGCCTGGCATTTGGCTCTGGGGCCTGCCGTGGTGCAATGCCATCAGCAGGGCACAGGTGCAGCCAGACCCACACATCACGCCCCCTGGACCCGCACCCAGCGGGATGGGATCCCTGGCAGCACCGACGCGGACCTGGCCAGGGGTCTGTCTCCTGGCACGACTCTGCCAGTGCTGCCGCTGGCCATCCTCAAAGCCCCTGGCCCCAGGGGGGCTCTCCTGAGTCTGGAGAGCCGGACCCAAGTTCCACTGATGGCACACGGAGGCTTCCCAAGGATCTCACAGGGGTTTGAGTCCTCGCACCCTCCCTCCTGGCCTGCCAGGGCTGGTACCAGGAGCCCAGCGCACGCTCACCCCTCCATCACACCCCTCTGTCCATTCACCCCCATACACACCCCTCCGCCTGTCCTTCCCTCCCCCCACCCCCCCCTCCCCCCCCCTTATACCCCTCCCCCCCAAATAAAACCCACCCCCGCCCCCCCCACCCCCCCCCCCCCACCCTCCCCCCCCCCCGCCCTCCCCCCCCTCCCTCCATCCGCCCCCACACACACCCCTCCCCCTGTCCTTCCGTCCCTCCCTCCATCCGCCCCCCTCCACACCCCCCCCCCCGTCCTTCCACCCCCCTCACCCCCCCCCCCCCTCCTCCCCCCTCCGCCTGTCCTTCCACCCCCATCACCCCCCGCCTCCCTCCCTCCCCCCCCCTACCCCCCCCGCCGCCTGTCCTTCCCCCCCCCCATCCACCCCCCCCCCCCCCCCTCCCCACGCCCCCCACCCCCCCCCCCCTCCCTGCCCCCCCCCCCCCCCGCCCGCCCTTCCGCCCCTCCCTCCATCCGCCCCCACCCCCCCCCCCACCCCTCCGCCCGTCCTTCCCTCCCTCCTCCCACCCGCCCCCATACACTCCCCTCCGCCTGTCCTTCCCCCCCCCCCACCCCCCTCCGCCCGCCCTTCCCCCCCTCCCTCCCGGCCTTCCAGCCCTCCTACCAGCAGCCCAGCGCACGCTCACCCCTCCATCACCCCCCTCTGTCCATTCACCCCCCTGCACACCCCTCCGCCTGTCATTCCGCCCCTCCATCCACCCCCCCCCATACACACCCCTCCCCCTGTCCTTCCCCCCCCCCATCCATCCGCCCCCCCCCCCACCCCTCCGCCCGCCCCGCCCTCCCTCCACCCACCCCCACACCCACCCCTCCGCCCGCCCTTCCCCCCCTCCATCCCTCCGCCCCATACACCCCCCCCCCCCCGCCCGCCCTTCCGCCCCTCCCTCCATCCGCCCCCACACCCCCCCCTCCGCCTGCCCTTCCGTCCCTCCATCCAACCGCCCCCACCCACACCCCCCCGCCTGTCCTTCCGTCTCTCCATCCCTCCGCCCCATACACCCCCCCCCCCCCGTCCCCCCCCCCTCCCTCCCTCCGTCCCCCTACACACCTCTTTGTCTGTCCCTCCATCCATCCGCCCCCATATACACCCCTCCGCCTGTCCTTCCACCTCCATCACCCCCTGCATCCATCCGTCCCCCTACACACCTCTTTGTCTGTCCCTCCATCCATCCGTCCCCATTCTCACCCTCCCTTTGTTCTTCCATCCCCATTCACACCCCTCCTATCTATCGGTCTGTCTCCCAACCCAGCCCTGCTCTCTCCTCTCACCTGCTTTCTCCTCCTCCCCCTCCCGGCTCTCCCCGTGCTCCCCGCTCTCTGTCACCCCCTGACGACGCCCTGTCTCTCCCTCCCCGCCCGCAGCAGCCACCCCCTGCATCAAGGCCATCAGCCCCAGCGAAGGGTGGACGACGGGCGGCGCCACCGTCATCGTCATCGGCGACAACTTCTTTGACGGGCTGCAGGTCGTCTTCGGTACCATGCTGGTGTGGAGCGAGGTGGGCGAGCGTGGGGCCCCCTTCCCCCGGTGCCTCTCCGCCCCCCACGCCTCTGTCCATCCTGAGGCCACCGTGCCGGGCAGGGCCCCTTCGGGCTGGGCCAGGGGTAGCTGTGGGTCAAGGCCAGGGGGCCCTGCCTTGTGTTGTGCAGCACCCTGAGGTGCGGAGCCAGGCTCCCTTCAGAGCTCCGGCCCCACCCGATCCCCTCTCAGCGGGTGCCACGCCGGATCCCTCCCGCCCGTCTCCCAGCGCCAGGCGGCTCCTGGGCCCTGCCAGGGCTCAGCCCGTCAGCCCCTGCCCCGGAGGGAGCCCCGGCCCAGCCTGGCCTGGGGAGCTGGGCGAGGGCAGAGGGCCTGGGGATGGGCTCCCCACAAGGGGGGCTGTGATGGAGGCCGCTCATGCCGCTGGCTGGCCAGCGAAGGGTCCTTGCACCGGCTAGTCTGTGAGCTTGAGAGGCCGGGGGAGTCGGCTGGGCTCAGCCCTGGGGGCGCGGGGGGGAGGAGAGTGAATCTGCACCTGAATCGGGGCCTTAATCGCCCTCCCATCGCCCCCCCGGTCATCATCTGCCCCCCGCACTGCGCATGTGCTCAGCCCCTCTCTCTCCTGCCCCTTGCAGCTGATCACCCCTCACGCCATCCGGGTGCAGACGCCGCCCCGCCACATCCCCGGCGTGGTGGAGGTGACACTCTCCTACAAGTCGAAGCAGTTCTGCAAGGGAGCGCCCGGCCGCTTCGTCTACACAGGTGAGGGGCGCGGCCGGGCCGGGCAGCTCCGCCCTCGGTGCCCCGCACTCCCAGCCACGCTCACCTGCTCTGCCACCGCTCGGCCAGGGTGGCGGGGGGGACGAGTGACGTGCCCAGGGCCAGAGAGCGAGTGGGTGGCAGAGGTGGGAGTGGAACCCCAGAGTCCTGCCCCACTGGTGTAACTGCTAGGCAGCACTGCCTCTCCCCGCCCTGGGGGATTCTGGGAGTTACTGGGTGTCTGGGTGGCCAGGGACTGGTGGGTGATCAGTCGCCCCTGAGGCCTCGAGCCCATTGGATGGCCAGGAAATCATCCTTGGTGGCCGTTGTCCCGTTGGTCTGCTCTTGGGATGCCATTTCCTCCTCCCCCATGGTGGGAGGCCTGTGGGGGGCAGCCCTGGGCTGGCGTGCTGTGTCCTGCCCAGACTTCTCCCCGCCACTGGCCCACAGGCTGCTGCGGGGTCCCTGCTCTGAGGGGCGCCCCCAGCCTGGGCCCGGTGGAGCTACGCCGGAGGGGCAGGACAGCTAGGACCTGCCTCCCCTGACCCCGTGGAAATGCAGGAGTGGGAGGGGGGCCTCCGTCCGGGCCCCGGTGAGCTCTGAATCACCCCCCATCCCAGGCTAGGCCCAGAGGGGCTGCGGGGGGAGGGGGGCGGGGAGAGAGGACAGTGAGGGGGCAGATGGCTAGAGGGTTGTGTGTATGGGGAGAGGCGGAGGGGTAAATGGAGGTAGGTAGGTAGGGGTACATGGGGTAGATTAGAGAGGGTTGGTTTGGTGATAGGATGGGTGGGTAGGTAGGTGGGCGGGGTGAATGGAGGGAGGGAGGCGGGGGGACAGAGGTGTGTGTGGGGATAGATGTGCGGGGTTGATGGAGGGAGGGAGGTGAAGGCAGACGGAGGAGAGTCGGTGGGGGGTAGATGCAGGCGGGGGGGACGGATGGGGAGAGACAGGAGGGCAGAGAGCCGATGCTCCGGTTGCTCCCTTTTGTAGGGCACCAGTCTGGGCTCCCCGACCCCCCCTCCCGCTCCCCCTCCCTGCTGTGCGGGGTCCACTCAGCCCCCCTTTCCAGATCAGGACTGTTCTGTGCGTATCGACTGAGGCGCTGTAGGGGTGGGGGGGAGTGATTGATTTGGCCCCTGCTCTGCCGGCCCGGCCCCAATTTCCAGCGTCTCTGGCTTTGCCCAGCCATGAAAGATTGAGAAGGTGGGGGGAGGGGGGGAAGGATCAATATGTGTGTGTTCCTGGGAGGGGCATTGCTGTGTGTGACACCGCGTGTGTGTCTGAGACCCTGTGTGTGTGACATGACACCGTGTGTGTGTCTGAGACCCTGTGTGTGTGACATGACACCGTGTGTGTAATACCGCGTGTGTTAGACCTGTGTGTGTAACACCGTGTCTGAGACCCTGTGTGTGTGACATGACACCATGTGTGTGACACCGCGTGTATGTCTGAACCCCTGTGTGTGTGACATGACACCGTGTGTGTAATACCGCGTGTGTGTGAGACCCTGTGTGTGATGCTGTGTGTGAGGCAGTGTGTGTATGTCACACAGGGTCACAGGGATTCTCCCTCCATCCCCATCTGCCCCCCGCTGGCATGTGCTCTGGGTGAGCCCCGGCTGCTGAGTGGCGGCTCCCCCTGCCAGGCGGGTTGGGCCCCTCCCCGGCCCGGTGCCGTGCTCCCCGCTGCGGGGTCGAGCCGCTGGCGGGCGCTCCCAGCACCGGGTGGCTCCTGGCCAGAGCGTGGGGAGACGGCCCGTCTGGGTCATTGCTGCGGGGCCGGGACAAGCCTGCCTGTCCCCAGGCCTTCCCCGGGAACCAGCTCGGCCGGGGGCTCCTGCTGCCAGCATGCAGATACTGTTCTCTCACCGTGCCCAGCACCCCGCTGGCTGGCTGTCCCGCTGTCCGGCCAGGCTCTGCCCCTCTGGCCTGGTGCCAGCCCTGGGCCCTGGCTCTCTGGCCATGCAGCTGCGGGGGTTGGGGGAGAGGCAGGGACCCCCCGGCCCCTGGATAGACTTCATGTCACTAACGCAAGAGCGGAGCATGTGGCTGGGCCCAGGGGTCACGGATCCATGGGATCGGGGCAACGCCCCACCTTTTAAACAGTCCCTGGGAGCCCCCCGCAGTATGCCAGGCCCCCACTGGGTCCCGCTCTTCCTCGCCTGGGCCCCACTTCCTAGATGGAGCCTCTGGGCTCCAGCCCCATTTCACGCCGGGAGCTGAGCCCAGCGAGTGGCATGGGGCCAGCCCCCCGGGAGAGCTCTCGCCCCCTGCACGGAGCAGTGCACCCCCAGGGTTATGCAGTGACACCCGGCTGCATTCGCAGACCGAGCCCGGTTTGTCGGGCACCTGGACGCAGCCCTGGGGCAGCCCCGAGACGTAGGGGTGAAAGCACCGTCTGTCTATCCTGCCCCCAGCAAAGCACCAGTCCAGGGCAGCGGGTTCACCTCTGGCTCTGGCTCTCTCTGGCCTGTGCCAGGAGCCGGCCCCTTATCCCCGCCGGTCCCGTCCCAGGGTCAATGGGGTCAGCGTTCTGGCCTCGGGGATTGTCCATCGTCATCTCGGGTCCTTGTGGCTCTGGGTCAGACTCGGCCGCTCTTTAGCCCGACAGCTCAGCACCGCGCACCCCGCCCTGAGAGCGAATGTCGTCCTTTTCTCCCCCTGGGAGCCAGGCAAGGCTGGGGGGAAACTGAGGCACACACCGGGGTCATAGAATCATTACAAAACATTCCCACTTTGTCACCCCAGGACTCCTGGGTTCTGTGGCCTGGCTCTGTGCCCATGGGTAGGTCAGCCCCCTGTGCCATGCCTCAGTTTCCCCCACGAGGACAGTGCCAGCCCCTCCCCTCAGGCAGGTGGGGTTTAGAGGGAGCCCCGCCCCATGGCACCTGACCCTCGCTGTCTCCCTCCCTCCCCAGCACTGAACGAGCCGACCATCGACTACGGGTTCCAGCGGCTGCAGAAGGTGATCCCCCGGCACCCCGGAGACCCCGAGCGCTTACCCAAGGTAGGGCTGCTCCCCCGCAGGGCACGGAGGGAGCGCGGTCAGGGTGGACAGCCCCACGGCGGTCAGGTGCCCGTGCCGCCAGCCCAGCAGGGTGACTAGCGGGTGGCCCACAGCAGCGACGGGCTCCACAGCACTGCCAGCGAACGGCTGCACGGCTCTGGCCCCATGCTCCCTGTGCCCGGACAGCGCGCTGGCACCCGGGCTCAGGCGGCAGGGGAGGGGAATAGCGCGCCACGGCCGAGCATCTTCCCTCCTATTCTGCTGTCACCCTGCCCTGGCGTTAGTGAATTTATACCCCTCTCTGCCCCGCTGCCAGAGCCGCCCGGCTGGGTCTGCTCGCAGGATCGAGGCCCCCGTCTCCCGAGGGGGAAACTGAGGCGCAAGTGGCAGGGAAGTCCCTGGGGCCTCCCCGCTGCCAGGGCCGCCCGGCTGGGTCTGCTTGCAGGATCGAGGCCCCCGTCATCAATGGGAATCTGGGGTTTGTTTCCCGAGGCACTTTCCCAACATACAAAGACACCGCAGCGCTGCCCGGGAGAGCACAGCCCGACCGACTGGCCCAGGGGGCACATCGGGGAGGAGACGTCGGGCTGGCTGGGGACTCCAGGCCTGGCACGCCGCACCCCTGGGAGACCGGGTGCCTCCGAGACTTGTGCCGCCTCTGGCACCCCTCCATCCCTGTGCCCCCCTTGGCGCCCCTTGCCCCGGAAGGGGACAGCGGTTTGCTGGTGCCAGGCCAGGCAGCTGGGATGGGGGCACAGCCAGTGTTGGGCTGCGTGAGGGGTGGGGACCGGCGGGCCTTGGGGCGCTGCAGGGAGCGGGGCCCAGACGGGCCTGTCCGCCCCACCCCCCACCCCCCCACGCCGTGACACTAATGGCTCCAGGCAGGGCCAGGGCCGCCTGATGAGAAGTGACAGGCCGAAGCTGCTGACAAATTGAAGCCATTCATCATGTGGTGACAGGGCCCAGCCGCCCACGCTGCGCTCGCTGCTGCCCCTGCGGGGATAGGGGGGCAGGGACCCCCCGTCCCAGCCTACACATGGGGGCCGCAAGGGGGAACGACCTGCCCCAGGGCCCAGAGGCCATCGGAGTTTAGAACCCGAGTCCTGTGCTCCGGCCATCCGGGGCAGCGGCCCCTCCGCCGGGAGTGGGGGAACAGCACGGCATTGTCTGTGCCACCCACTGTCAGATAGAGGGGGGTCCTCTGGGTAGAGCAGGGGGTGGGCCTCAGGTTCCATTCCTGGCTCTGGGAGGGGAGTGGGGTCTAGTGGGTGAGAACCAGGACTTCTCCCCAGGCCTGCACTGCTCCCCAGTGTCTCCCCCCAGCTGTGACAGGCTTGGGGGAGGGTGCTGATGGGGTGTCCAGGGCTATACCAGGACCACCCACCCCTCCCCGGGTCCCGGCTTAGCACTGGCTGGGGCTGCTGTTCGAAGGGCACTGTGTCCGTTCTGCGGGCCAGATGAGCCCCCCCGCCAGCTGAGACACGTGGTGGGCGCGGGGGGATTGGCTGCATTAGGCCCCGGTGTAGCCAGAGTAGCCGGCCCAGGCCGGGGGCCAGGTGTGCCCGGAGAAGGGCAGTCACTGTCCCCTCGCCACCTGCCCGCGCCCCAGCAATCCCAGGGCCAGTGCCGCCCGCGCTGGTGATCAGCCTGAGCGAGCGGGCGGCGGGCTGCAGCCGGGCCTTCTCATGGCGGCATTGATCGGACAGAGATTAAGCCGGCCGGCGAGCGCGTGGCTGCGGCTGCCCGTGCTTAGCTTGACAGCAAGTCAATACTGCAGATCTCAGGGGTGGGGGGGTGGATGGACGGGGCGCTGCCCACCTCGCCCCCACACACGCCATTGCCGCCTGCTGGGGGGGCCCTGGGCAAACAGCTGGGAACCAGGCAGGGGGCCACGGCCTGGCAGACTCCTTCTCAGTGCCTGCCCCCCCCCCCCCCCCACCAGCTTCCCCTGGAGGGGCCTGGGCTGGGGGGTGTATCTGTGTGTGTGTGTGCATTGTGTATTGGGGTGAGTGTATCGGGGATGCTGTGTGTGTTGTATATTGGGGGATGTGTGTGTGTGTGTATGTTGTATACCAGTGTGGGTGAGTGTGTGTTGTGTATCTCTGGGTGAAGGTGTGTGTTGTATATTGGAGGTGTGTCTGTGTATTGGGGTGGGTGTGTTGTATATCGGGGTGTGTGGTGTGTATGTGAGGGTGTATTGTGTATTGGGGTGTGGGTGTTGCGTATCAGGGGTATGGATGTGTGTGCGTATTGGGGGTGCTGTATATTGATGTGTGTGTGTTGTATATCGGGGATGAGGGGGGGATGTGTGAGTGTGTTGTGTATCGGGATGTGAGTGTGTGTGTTGTGTACCAATGTGGGTGGGGGTGTTGTGTATCGGGGGAGGAGTGTATCGGGGGTGCTGTGTATTGGGGGGGTGTTGTATATCGGGGCACATGTGTTGTGTATTGGGGTGTGGGTGCTGTATATCGGGTGGGTGGGTGTGTATCGGGGCATGTGTGTTGTGTATCGGGATGTGAGTGTGTTCGTTGTATACCAGTGCGTGTGTGTGTGTTGTGTATTGGGGGGGTGTGGTGTATCCAGGGGAGGGTGCACCCTCTAGTGGCGGACCCCAGTTACGACATGGCCCAGCGTCAGGTTGCTGTCCGGTGTCTGTGTTGGCAGAGGCCTGTGGGGCGGGGGTGACGGGAGGCTGGGGCAGGCGGGCGAGGGGGGGCAGGGACTGGAGAGAGGAGAAAGGGGCCCCCGTACCTCCAGCTGTGGCTTTATGGTTGACCCCTGGGGGTAAAATCGCGCCGGATGTGCCCTCTCCTGATCTCCGTCCTCCCACCCTGGCCCCCGGCTCCAGAGAGCGCCCCCAGCGCCCCGCCCTGCCTATCCCTCGCATCACCCCTCCTGTCACCCCCCTTGCGGCCCCGTGGCTGGGGAGCCTGGGTGTGTCCGGCTGCCCGCTCTGGGCCCGAGGGACCCACGGGTCTGCACTGCACCTGACACGGGGCTTGTCGCCCTGGGATCGAGTGCAAGTGTCCACGCCTGGCGCTCATCAGGACCGGCTGCTGCACGGCCAGCTCCGCCCCGCCCGCCCGCCGGGTTACCGCTCGGTGCAGACAGGGCTGCAGGGCTGAGCTGGAAGTCGCGCAGTGGCCCCCCGGCCATGTGGACGCTCGGACTCCAGAGGGAGCATGGCCTGTACCGGCTGCCCTGGTGTAAGGGAGGAGTGTCCACACTGGCTCTGCACCACTCTCACTGAACTGGTTGGAACCTGATTTAAATTAAACCGGTTTGACTTGGGGGTGTAGCCAGGGATCGTCCCCTCTTGGGCCTTATTTCTTCAGTGCTTTCAGCACCCTGGCGGGGTGATGCCTCGGGCCAAAGGAATTGCTGTGGGGCGGGTCTCTGGCCTGTTCTCCCGGGGGTCAGACTAGGTGAGCACAATGGTCCCTTCTGGCCCTGGGATTTATGAATCTTCGGCTCCCTGGGCCACAGGCTCCCCTGCGCCGGGCACAGCCCAGACACAAAGTGCTGGCCCCTGCCCGAGCAGCTGGCAGTCCGAGGGCCTGATCCCAGCCCCCGGGGCCGTTCGGGAAAGCCGCGCCTCGGGCAGTCGCCGTGCGGGCGCTGTGATTGGCGTGGGGCCGGCTGGCTGATGACAGGTTGCGCAGCCCGCTGGAAGGAGCCGTTCGTGCAGCTGTGCTGGTGCCCGGAGCAGGGGCCTTGGCCGGCATTTCGTCACTTCAGTGTCTGCAGGCGCTTCGGGGTTCTGCTAACGTCCTCTCGCGATAACCTGGGCGGGCAAGGGGTCCTGAGTCCAGCCACGGCGAATCAACCAGGGCTGGCCCCGATGCCCCAGTACAGCACTAGGGGGCGCTGTGCTGCCGGGAGCGGTGTGGGGCTCAGTAGGGGGCGCTCTCCCCAGTGCCCAGCATGGTGCTAGGGGGCGCCGTGCTGCGGTGTGGGGCTCAGTAGGGGGCGCTCGCCCCAGTGCCCAGCGTGGTGCTAGGGGGCGCTGTGCTGCCGGGAGGGGCTCAGTAGGGGGCGCGCTCCCCAGTGCCCAGCATGGTGCTAGGGGGCGCTGTGCTGCCGGGAGGGGCTCAGTAGGGGGCGCTCTCCCCAGTGCCCAACATGGTGCTAGGGGGCGCTGTCCTGCGGGGAGGGGCTCAGTAGGGGGCGCTCTCCCCAGTGCCCAGCGTGGTGCTAGGGGGTGCAGTGCTGCGGGGAGGGGCTCAGTAGGGGCCCCATGTCTCTGGCGGGTGGTTGCCAGGTTCCCTGCAGTGGGGCCAGCTGGGTCTCCTCCTTCTCAGGGTGTGTATTGCTCCAACCAGGGCTCCTCCCTGCCCCCCCCCCCATCCTGGTACCCCCCCCCTTACTCAGGCCTCCTGGGCATGGCCAGTGCCTTAGCCCCACCCCCACCCCCAAGGGCGAGATGGGGAGCCGAGGCCAGGAGACAGGGCCCAGCCAGCGCACTGGCAGTGCCCGCTGCAATCCAGTGTACGCCGGGGGCTCCCTCCGCCCTCGCCCTAGCAGGACAGCGCGCCGTCCCAGCGGGTGCGTCGCGGGCAGGGAACAAGGGGCAGGCAGCCCCAGCTGTAACCTGGACTCCCCCCTCCCCGGGGGAACAGCCCCTTCTTCACCTCCGCCAGGCGAACGCAGCCTCGGGGAGCGCCCCCACCCCACGTCCAGCCCACACCCCCATCCCTGAGCCCCAGCCACAAGCCATCCGTCTTGGATCCATGGAGAGCGCCCCACGCCAGAAGGAGCTGGGGGACAAGAAGCTAGTGTAGGGTTTTGGGGTGCAGTTGTTGATGGGCCCCTTTCGGGGGTACGCTAATGCTCTGGGCACTGCGCTGCGGGTCCGGGAGGTGCATGGAGTGGGTGCGACACAGGCAGACCCGCTGCCAGCTCATGCCAAGGTCCCCATGTCTCAACTGAACACTGACAAATATGTAGCTGGGATCCGCCTGGCCCCCCTGTTAGTGCTGGTAAAATAGGATTAGGGTGATAAGAATGTTTTTGGTGTTTAGACTTTACTGAACTCTTGAGGGTTGCTGCCAGCATTAATCTCACGTACTGCATCTGTGTCCCGTACTGTAAGGTGCTTTTTGAGTGGTTTTATTGTGAGCCTGTCTGACATTGTAACTCACCAGACAGGAGAGAGACAGTAACTGGTGTGAAGTGCTGGTCTCCAACAGAAGGTGTTACGTCCTGGCCCACAGGGAAGGGCTGGTGACACCAGACGGACTATTGTGGGACATTAACGAGGACAAAAGACATTGGTTGTTCTGCCCTCCTCCCCCCATGAAGATGAGTCATGCAAGTGGATTCCTCCCATCAGCTGAGTTTGCAGCTCAGAGCACATGGGGGGGGTGGGTGTGGCAAGGAATAAAAACCCCTAGCAAGAAGGAATGGGATCTCTATGATGTTTGGACTCTGGGGGTCGAGGTTTCTCGGCATAAGCAAAAGATCCCCAGTGCTTAGCCTGGGTTAGCCCTAAAGGACATAAAGAGCTTGTTTATTATAGAGGATTGTGTTACCTTTTGAAGATTAAGATTGGAACTCGTGTGTGTGTATGTTTACCTGCTTTAACCTTGTAAATAATTCTCATTTCCTTTTCCTAGTTAATTGTTAGATAATTTATTGTGTCTCTGGTGTGAGATCTAAGGTGCAGCTGACCTGGGGTAAGTGACTGGTCCTTTGGGACGGGAAGTAAGCTGAATAGTGCTGTGATTCTTGGTGTGAGGGACCATCTGTCACAAAGGCAGGCTCACCGGGGGGGCAAGAGAGATCGGAGCACCCAAGGGACTGTCTGTGACTCAGTGTTGAGGCTGTTATGGTGCCTGAGGAGTTTGCACTTGATGATTAGTTGGTGAAATCAAAGTACAGAACTCACACCCCGTGTGGGCTCTGTGCCCTGGCTTGGCAGCCTGCCCTAAGGTTGGTTCTCATGCTCTGGAGCCCCTGCAGGGCAGCCTGACCCCCGCGTAGCTGTGTTAGGCGTCACATCCCCCAGATGAGTGACGTTTACAGATCAGGACCCCAGCGCTGTTAAAAGTGTAAACTTGGTATTGAGAATTGCCCAGGTCACAGAACAGACACAATGAGCGACCCACGGGGGGGAAAGACCTGGAACAGGTCCTTTTGCAGAGGGGAATATCCCATAACAGGAAAACCCCAGATCAGGCGCTGAGAGCTTGGATCAGGCGCCCCGGGAAGAGGTGTTGAAGCCCGAGGACCCTCCAGCCCCAGATGTGACAGAGGAGCCCCCCGCAGGGGAAGTGGCCTAACTGCAACCCCCAAGAGCCCAGGAAGAACACGAGCACCAGAGACTGATGGGGGAACTGCGGGTCAGGGAGATCGAAGCAGCCCAGACAGCAGCAGACCCCACCAGAGGCAGATGGGAGCTCCAGCAGTGCAGCCCAAAGGACTGGAGCAGCGAAAGGAGTTTCTCTTGCCAGTGAGCACCAGGGAGTGGGAGAAGGTCTGCCCGGCTGCACAGCAGAGTTCCTGTCCGCCTCTGAGAGACTGTGTGGGGCGCGCAGTGTCCCAGAGGACAAGCAGATGCCTGTCCTCTTAACCAGATCAGCTGGGAAAGCCAGACAAGTTTGTAACGACCCGGAGGAGGGCGATGCTGAGGAGGCCAAGATTTGTAAACGAAACGTGTTGGAACGTTTGGAGCTCACCCCTGAGCCCTCTTCAGTGACGTATAGAAACATCGGAGTGTTTGACAGGGTCACTCATGCTGAATATGTGCACACAATGGGTGATTTTTGGATAATGGGGGCAGGGGCTGATGGTGATCATGAAAAATATCATTCTGGGATGTATTAGCGGGACACAAGAAGTAATTCTTCCGCTCTACTCTGCGCTGATACGGCCTCAGCTGGAGTATTGTGACCCATTCTGGGCGCCACAGTTCAGGAAGGATGTGGACAAAGTGGAGAGTCCAGAGAAGAGCAACAAAAATGATGCAAGGTCTAGAAAACATGAGCTATGAGGGAAGATTTAAAAAATTGGGTCGGTTTAGTCTGGAAAAGAGAAGACTGAGAGGGGACATGATAACAGTTTTCAAGTATGTAAAATGTTACAGGGAGGGAGAAAAATTGTTCTCGTTAACCTCTGAGGATAGGACAAGGATCAATGGGCTTAAATTGCAGCAAGGGAAGTTTAGGTTGGACATCAGGAAAAACTTCCTAACTGTCAGGGTGGTTAAGCACTGGAACAAATTGCCTAGGGAGGTTGTGGAATCTCCATCATTGGAGATGTTTAAGAGCAGGTTGGACAAACACCTGTCAGGGATGGTCTAGATAATCCTTAGTCCTGCCTTGAGTGCGGGGGACTGGACTAGGTGACCTGTCTAGGTCCCTTCCAGTGCTACGATTCTAGGATTCTATATTCATCAGCAACTTCTGTAGCCTCTAAACCTGTGGATGGTTTTTGTCGCACACGGCTGCCTTCACCTCTTCCGTAACTACCCCAACAATGGCTCCTTGGCCACCAGATCAAACAGTTTCTCATGATCACCTTCAGCCCTTGCTCCCATTACCCAAGAGTCTATGGAGTTTGCCCCCTTCGATCTCTTTGGGGAGACGTGTGGGGACCCCGGTCTTGGGAGGGTGGTACCCAGGAGACAGGACAGTAGGGGAGTGTGATAGCGAATGTAAAGGCTGTGATGGCCCCTGCGTCAGAACCTTGAAGGAGCCAGGTGTCTCGGAGGCGTGGGCTGGCGGGCAGGCTGGAGAGACGTCTTTGGGCACAGGTGACGCCGTGGGGCCAGCGCTGATTCCAGTGAGGAAGGACAAGGTACAGGATTGTTGGAGGCACTTTGGGGGAGCTGGAGAGCGTGAATGCGGGCAGGGGATGTAGGGGAGCCCCGTGCCCATGCAAACGGGACATGTCAGGAGATGGAGAGCGGACCCCGAAAGGGTGATGAGGGGAATGTGGGAACATT
Source organism: Platysternon megacephalum (assembly GCA_003942145.1). Lineage (NCBI taxonomy): Eukaryota > Metazoa > Chordata > Testudines > Platysternidae > Platysternon > Platysternon megacephalum. The sequence continues at coordinate 59,846 of QXTE01000120.1, read as the reverse complement.
CCCTGCCCCGTGAATAGATTTGGCCAGGGAGGGTGAGGGAGAGATGCCTCTGGAGAGCACAGAGATGTGGCAGGGTCTGAGCCCACCCCAAAAGCAGGAGACGTTGTTGGCAGGTAACTAACAGAACAGTGCATGCCACTGACACTGCAGGACCCCCGCTGCCCCTAGCGGAGCGTGCCGGGCCATCGGAGAAATCCGACACATTCAGGACGAGGTGGAGCAGCTGGATATGGGAGTGTGACGACACTGAAAAGCCCCTGGGCATCTCCTGTCGGGAGGGGATAACAGGGGTTTTAGAAGAGTAAAGGCCACCCTGGCCCTTACCCCACACCGCGGAGAGAGGCCCTGCTAATGGGTGCGCAGTTCATAAGCACTCTGGGTTTGACTCGTGGCTATTGGCAAATTCCCTTGAATGCTGGTGCTCAGGAAAGATCAGTTTTCCCAGTGGAATCTGGTCTCTCGGAGGTGGAGGTTCATTAATGCGGGGGGGTGGGGGTTGGCTGTGCTGCGGGGATCCCAGACCTTCTCCAGGGCCTCTGCAGACGGCTTGGCTGTTCTTAGACCACCTGAGCCAGGTGGGAACTGTATTGCAGAGGGGTAGAGAAGCCAACCTCACTGGCAAGGTGTCCCAGTGCAAGCTAGGGGCCGCAGAGGTACCTTGCCTAGGACGCAGGATGGGCAGTGGGTTGGTAGAAGCCATGCGGAGCTGGCCTGCCCCACAAACCAAGCAGCAGGTCCAATCCTTTATCGGTCTGGCCAGCTATCACTGGAGGTTTGTAAAGGGGTTTAGTGACATTGTGACCCCAGAACAGACCCTACAAAAAAGGGGAACCGGAGCAGGAGGCCTGGACCCAGGCCTGGACGAAAGCTTTTGTCTAAAGAGCCAGTTTCAGCCAGCCCTGATCTCAGCAAACCCTTTGGTCCATGCCCCGATGCTGCTAACATTGGGCTTGGTGCCGTGCTCGTGCAGGCTGTGAAAACCTGACCCGCACTGCGCAGAGCGAGGCTGGCATGGAGCGGGGGTGCTGTGCCATCGCTGGAGCTGGAAAGCAGCTTCAGCCTTATCCGTGACACCGAAGATGTAAGGTTCGACCCGACCTCTGGGGACCCCGGGCCAAGGGGCTCATTGGGGGCTGCCTGGCTGGAGCCTGGCGCGGCAGGAGTGGGACATGGAAATAGCTGTAAGGAGGGGAAAGATGGCGTAGAATAGGGGAACCCTGAGGCGTGTTCAGGAGCGTCAGTGACCCCTGGATGTTGGGGGTCGCATCAGGCTGCCCAGCCGGGGCTCAGGAGCGTGAGAACCAATCTCAGGGCAGACTGCCAGGAACCAGGGCACAAGCCCCACATTGGCTGGGAGATCTGTGCTCAGATTTCACCAACCACTTACCAAGTGCAAACTCCTCAGGGCCCGTAACAGCCTGACCATGGAGTCACAGACTGTCCCCTTGGGCGCTCCAGTCTGTCTCGCCACCCAGCTGAGCCTGCCTGGTCCCAAAGAATCACAGTAACATTCGGGTTACTGCCAGTGCCCAAGGACCAGTCACTTACTTATGGGGGGAGGGATAGCTCAGTGGTTTGAGCATTGACCTGCTAAACCCAGAGTTGAGAGTTCAATCCTTGAGGGGGCCATTTAGGGATCTGGGGCAAAAAAAATCTGTCCAGGATGGTACTTGGTCCTGCTAGTAAAGGCAGGGGACTGGACTCGACTCAATGACCTTTCAGGGTCCCTTCCAGTTCTATGAGATAGGTGTATATCTCCATATATATATATATATATACCCCCTGGTCAATTGTACACCACAGAGAATACTTGTAGCCTGTTAGCAGGGTGGATTTGACCTGGGAATGTGGCAGGGGAGTTACATTGGGAAGGAAGCTACCGGAGCCAGGAGGGGGGGTGGAAGAAGTGACACCTTTGGCCGGGAGACTGAACAAAGGTGGAGCGGGGAAGAGAGCTGCTGGAGGAGTTTCAGTTTTGGGCTGGGTGGGGAAACGCAGGGAACCTCAAGCTGGGGGCTAAGTTTCCTAACCCCCCCCGAAGGACTTGATTGAGGGGTTCTGGTTGTACCTATAAGCTCTGCTTGGGACTGTGTTCCTGTCATCTAATAAACCTTCCGTTTTACTGGCTGGCTAAGAGTCACGGGGAATCCCAGGAAGAGGGGTGCAGGGCCCTGTCTCCCCCACTCTCCGTGACACCCATTTTGAAATAAACTCTCTACAGATGTATTAATAGGAAAAGGAAACAAGAGAGTTATTTACAAGGCTAAAAGCAGGTAAACATAGATACACAAATGAGTTACAGTCTTAAGCTTCGAAAGGTAATAGAAGCTTCTATAATTAACAAGGCTCTATATGTCCTTTAGGGCTAAGCACCAGGGATCTTTTGCTTATGCCTAGAAAATCTTGCCCCCCAGAGTCCAAGCTGTGTAGAGATCCAGTTCCTTCTTCGTAGGGGGTTTTATCCACCTCTTCCCCCGTGCTCTGCGCTGTGAACTCAGCCAGCGGGAGGAATCCACTTGCATGACTCGTGTCGGGCAGGACACAGCACCTTCTGTTGGAGACCAGCACTTCCCACACTAATGTCCCTCTCCTGTCTGGTGAGTTACACACTCACAGGCGCCATTGAGAGGCGACTGGAGAACTCTCCTTCCGCTGAGTATTACCAGCCGGGGGAGGCCGGGCGGAGCCCCCGCCGGCCCCCTCTGAGCCCCCTCTCTCCCCCCAGGAAGTCCTGCTGAAGAGGGCGGCAGACCTGGTGGAGGCCCTGTACGGGATGCCGCACAATAACCAGGTACCACAGAACTGGCGCCCAGGCGGGTGGGAGAATGCCCCGTCGGCCTGCCCGTCACCAGGGCATCTGACCCCCCTTCCTGGGCATTGCCCAGCCGGTGCTGCCTGACGTGGCTTGGGGACCAAAGCCTGTGACGGAGTGGCGGCCCTGTGCTGGCACCCAGGCAGGAGACGGGACACGGGTCCTGCCACCGCCCAGCCAGAGCCTGGTGCCTGGGGAGGCTGTGAGCAGTGATAGTCTCCTGCCAGAGGGAGGGGTCCCGTCCCCCCCGTGCCCCTCACTCTGTGACTGGCTCCTGCCCCAGAGCGCGAGCTGGGACCCAGAGGGGCCATCTGGCGTCAGCGCCCACCTCCCAGAGCCCAGTCTGGCAACGTGAGACAGAGATTGGGTCAGATAACACCCCGTGCACAGCCCCACCCCCTCCATGCCCTGCCACCCCCACCCCTTCACTGCCCCGTCCGTCTCCCTTCCCCCCACTACCCCTCCATGCCCTCCCACCCCTTCACTGCCCCGTCCATCCCCCTCCGCTCCCTGTGCCCTTCCTGCCCCCCCACACCCCCTCCATGCCCTCCCACCCCTTCACTGCCCCATCCGTCCCCCTCTGCTGTGTGCCCCCCATCCCCCCGCCACCTCTGTTCCCTGCTCCCCATTCCCCCCCCCCCCCATTGGGGAAGGCAGGGGCGGTGAGGCACATCTGCTTCACATCAGGAATTCCAGGGCCATTGAGTAAGGAGCTCCGGGAGCTGCCTCCGCCCACGTGCAGGGGCTGCCACTTCCCCTGGCCCCCGCCCAGCCTCTGTTGCCTGCCCTCTGGGCGGACGTTGCTCCAGCCCGGCCGACCGAACTCCCAGGAGCCCCCGCGGGTCGGGCCCAGCCCCTCTCAGCTCCCTGCACCCAGGGCTCTGGCTCTGTTAAGCCCCTTTGGTTCCAAGCCTGTCCCAGGCCTGCATGACACAAGTTTGGGAGGCCTCAGCCCCCATCCCCCTCGGCCGGGTGGCCGGGGTTACCCATGCCCCCAGCCAGCAGGAAGGGTCTGACGGGCTGTGGGGGGTGGGACCCTCAGGCCTGGCTGCCTTGCCCTGGCCACGCCAGGCTTGCCGGGTAGATGCTCCGGCCTGGCAGCTGCCGGGCGAGTGGCCGGGGGTAACGGGCAGCCCCTGTCTCTGCAGGACATCATCCTGAAGCGAGCAGCAGACATCGCCGAGGCCCTGTACAGCGTCCCGCGCACCCCCAGCCAGCTGTCGTCGCTGGCCGGGAACCACGCCCACGCCGGCATGATGGGCGTCAACTCCTTCGGGAGCCAGCTGGCCATCAACATCAGCGACTCGGCCCCGGGCACCGAGCAAGGTGTGTGTGTGGGGGGGGTGGTCCCCCTGCGGCAAAGCCCCAAGCCACGGGGCCCCAGTGCTCTGAGTGCCGGGGCAGGGGCTCTCCTGGGCGGGGCAGGTTCTGTGCCAGGTCCGTGGGTGGCTGAGAGCTGCGCTGTGATTCGGGCAGACGGACCGTTGTGCTGCTGCTTGGAGCCTGTTAGACTGAGCCAGCGCCCTCAGCGAGGCCAGCCCCCGGGAACGCAGGGCACGGTCCAGCCCCCAGGGCATCGCGCTGCCTGTTCGGACCAGCCCAGCCCCCGGCAACGCAGGGCACGGTCCAGCCCCCAGGGCATCGCTCTGCCTGTTCGGACCAGCCCAGCCCAGCCCCCGGCAACGCAGGGCACGGCCCAGCCCCCAGGGCATCGCGCTGCCTGTCCGGACCAGGCCAGCCCAGCCCCCGGGAACGCAGGGCACGGTCCCGCCCCCGGGGCATCGCGCCGCCTGTTCGGACCAGCCCAGCCCAGCCCCCGGGGACGCAGGGCACGGTCCAGCCCCCAGGGCATCGCGCTGCCGGTTCGGACCAGCCCAGCCCCCGGGAACGCAGGGCACGGTGCAGCCCCCAGGGCATCGCGCTGCCTGTTCGGACCGGCCCAGCCCCCGGGAGCGTAGGGCACGGTCCAGCCCCCAGGGCATCGCGCTGCCTGTTCGGACCGGCCCAGCCCCCGGGAGCGTAGGGCACGGTCCAGCCCCCAGGGCATCGCGCTGCCTGTTCGGGCCAGCCCAGCCCAGCCCCCGGGAACGCAGGGCACGGTCCACCCCCCAGGGCATCGCGCTGCCTGGTCGGACCAGCCCAGCCCAGCCCCCGGGATCGCAGGGCATGGTCCAGCCCCCAGGGCATCGCGCTGCCTGTTCGGACCGGCCCAGCCCAGCCCCCGGGTGCGCAGCGCACGGTCCAGCCCCCAGGGCATCGCGCTGCCTGTTCGGACCGGCCCAGCCCAGCCCCCGGGAACGCAGGGCACGGGCCAGCCCCCAGGGCATCGCGCTGCCTGTTCGGACCGGCCCAGCCCAGCCCCCGGGTGCGCAGCGCACGGTCCAGCCCCCAGGGCATCGCGCTGCCTGCTCGGACCAGCCCAGCCCCCGGGACCGCAGGGCACGGTCCAGCCCCCAGGGCATCGCGCTGCCCGTCCGGACCAGCCCAGCCCAGCCCCCTGGAACGCAGGGCACGGTCCAGCCCCCAGGGCATGGCGCTGCCCGACCTGTCCAGCCCAGCCCAGCCCCCGGGAACGCAGGGCACGGTGCAGCCCCCAGGGCATCGCGCTGCCTGTTCGGACCAGCCCCGCCCCCGGGAACGCAGGGCACGGTCCAGCCCCCAGGGCATCGCGCTGCCTGTTCGGACCAGCTGGGTCCCCCCGGCCTGGGCAGAGCACTAGAGACTCTGCAGAGCCCCTGCCTGGCCCCGGCCCTGCCAGCTGCCCACGGGGCTGGTCTGAGGTGAGCCTGGGTCAGGGAGCGGAGAGGACTGGGCGTGGTCTCAGATGGGCTAGGGGGTCTGGTGCCGTGTCCTGCCCAGGGAGCCCACTCCCATAATGCACCTGGCCGGGGGGGGGGGGGTCGTTCCTTCCTCCCCTGTGACCAGGTAGCGGAGTCAGCGGGCGGTGGGAGCAGATCCCCCCCCGGCCATCCCGCCAACGCTGCCCCTTGTCGCCCGCAGGCTACGCCCGCAACACGAGCAGCGTCTCGCCGCGGGGGTACGTGCCCAGCTCCACCCCGCAGCAGAGCGGCTACAACACCATCACGTCCAGCATGAACGGCTACGGCGGGGCGGCCATGACCGGCCTCGGGGTGCCCGGCTCCCCCAGCTTCCTCAACGGCTCCACCGCCAACTCCCCCTACGCCAGTGAGTCGCAGAGGGGCACGGGCGGGCATAGGGGGCTGCATGGGGGGCTCCCTGGGCAAGGGTGACTCCACCGGCGCCCCTTACCCCCCCCGGCTCCACCCCCAGAGAGTGCAGATGGGCACTGGACCCCCAGGTTGTTCTGTAACCCCATTGGAATGGCTCCCTTCTAGGGGAGTCCCATGTCTCCAGGGCCCCTTGCCCGATACAGCCCTGCCCCACAGCATCACGGAGCCCCCAGCCCTGCCCCCTGCCCGGCCCCTGCTGTGCACATGCTCTCAGGGTCTTCCTCACATGCCGCCACCATACATCCTGTGCTGGGTGGGGCAGGGGGCGCCCCCCATGACCCCCCAGCGCTGGGTGGGGCTGGGTGTGTGTCCCCCTTGGAGCTTCTGGTGCTGGGTGGGGCAGGAGGCGCCCCCCGTGACCCCCCAGCGCTGGGTGGGGCTGGGTGTGTGTCCCCCTTGCAGCTTCTGGTGCTGGGTGGGGCAGGAGGCGCCCCCCGTGACCCCCCAGCGCTGGGTGGGGCTGGGTGTGTGTCCCCCTTGGAGCTTCTGGTGCTGGGTGGGGCAGGGGGCGCCCCCCAGAGTCCCCTGCCCAGCCCCCCCAGACCACGTCCTGAACCCGACTGTTCCCCGGGTCCCTGCCAGCCTATGTGACTCTCCTCTGCCCACTGCAGTCATGCCCTCCAGCCCCCCGCTGGGCGCCTCCTCCATCACCCTCCCGTCCGGCGCCAGCTCCTCCACCCCCGCCGGCGTCTTCTCCTTCTCCCCAGTCAACATGATCTCCGCCGTCAAGCAGAAGAGCGCCTTCGCCCCCGTGGTGCGGCCGCCCACCTCCCCCACCCCCACCTGCACCAGCACCAACGGGAACAGCCTGCAGGGTGAGTCGCCGGGCGCCCCCTCTGGGTCCGTGGGCAGCGGGGACCCGACAGGGCCTTGGCCTGGATTCCCACAGGGGGCTGGGATGTTAATGCCCTCGATGGACTGGCACAGCTAGAAATTCACCTGGGGCCACCCTGCCCGCCAAGGTGCCAAGCTCCTCTCCCTCCCACTCTACTCCCAGCCCTGGATCCAAGCAGGGAGCCAGGCCAGGCCCGGGTCCATCTCTCCCCTTCACTTTTTGCCTGTGCTCTTTTTGGAAGCATCGAAGTCGTTCCCCACTCTCCCGCCCTGCGGCAGCCAGTCCCGCAGGTTAACAGTGCCCCGCTCCTGCCTGCTCTAGCATGCGTTCCCTTCGGCTCACATGGCGTTCCCGCTGCTCCTGCCTCAGGGCACCTCTTCGCCAGCCCCGGCGCCTTCTCTGGACCAAGATGTGAGGCCTAGCTCTGGCCAGAGACCGGGTGGAGTGGGCCCCCCTATGGCTGGGCGGGGATCCCGAGCAGTGTCCAGGCGGAGTGGATCCCAGCTTGGCCAGGTGGGGATCCCCTGCAGAGACGGGTTGGCTGGGATCTCACGCAGGGGGCGTGTAATTCCTGGGGGCCGGGCGCGGATTGGCCGTAAAGTGGCCGGGTTGGCTCCAGCTCCCGCCCTTGGTTCTCTCTCGCCCTCCCTCCCGCGCTGACACTTCCCCCTCTTCTTCCCTCCCCGCTGCGCTGTGCTCGGCTGCCCAGACCAGTCTTTCGAGGACTCCGAGAAGTTTCACCCCCCTGCTCGGTCGCTCCAAGGACTGGCCTATTCCTAGACACAGTACGTCTCTCTCCACTGGCTCTCCTGCCCCTGGGTGAGGAGCGGGGCTGCGCCCCCCAGGGCTCTGGGCGGGTCCCCTGCCCCTTGTGGGGACGGGAAGCTTTCACGTGGCAAGCCAGGCTGGGTGGGACCCAGGCTCGCCCAGTGGCCTCTCCCCATCGCTGATGGGAGCGGGCCCGGCCCGGTGACAAGGGCATTGCCCTGCAGAGACTCAGAGCCTGTGACTGCCCCAGGCCGCCGGTCTGCACTGCCTGGGCATCCCACAGTGCAGCACACCCTGAGCTGGGCCGGACACGCCGGGCTGTGACTCTGCTGGGGCCGTCCCTGCCCGCGGGGATGGGAAGGTGGCGGGACGTCCCCGGGCAGCCGGGCCAGGCCCCAGCGAGTCCTTGGTTCATGGCCCTGCCCAGCGCTCTGAAGGGGTGAGAGGCTGAGGACGGCTGCTGGGGATCCTGGCGCGCCTACCCGCCTCTCTCCATGCGCTGGCATCTGCAGCGCCGAGCTACAGGCCCCCTGGGCGGGAGAGGGCAGCGGGACGCTGTTGTGGGAGGTTCCCAGGTGCCCGGCTTTGCCACCAGCCCCTCCCAGCTCCGTTCTGCTCCCCTGCACGACACCCTGCCGGTGGGGCTGGCGCTTCCCGTTCTTCTCGGCTGCATGCGACACCCGAGCGCTCCCCCCCCCCCCTCGTGGCCCCCGTGCCAGGGACGCCGGCCAACGCCTTCTCCTTGTCTTGCAGCTACGTTGGGTCTCATTGTGCCGCCCAGGTGACCCGGGACTGGACCAGGACCCCGGAGGGAGTGGACCACGCATGGGGACCGAACCTCACCATTGACTCTGGGCCCCCAGGGGCTGCGGGGGGCTCGTGCCCACAGGCCCCCCCACTCCAAAGGACGCTGCTTGGTGGGAAGCCAGGCTGCGGCCGGAGGGGAAGCCGTGCCCGCTAGCCAGGGGCAGTTCTGCCAAGCTCCCCCCGGGGCCTGGCTGCACGGGCCGCAGGCTGGGTCCCTCCATGGGGTAGTGCAAAGGGGTGGGGGCTGGCTGGGGGCAGGGGGTCTCTCACTCTGACTGCACCTCGCCCTCCTTCCTTCGGGGGGCTCCCCCAGGCTGCCCCAGCCTGGCACAGGCATGCCGCTCCGTGCCACCCCAGGTGGAGAGCTCCCGGTAACACCCCCCCAGCGGCGCTAGGCTAGATGAGGGGCACTGCCGTGGGGGGAAGGGCCCCTGCTGGGGAGCTCTCCCCATGGGTCTGCTCTGGGGCTTGAGACGGGAGCTCAGAGAGGGCAGCAGCCTGAGCACAGGTTCTGGGGCCAGGACTCTCGGGTCGTGATCCCGGCTCCGCCCGACTCCCTCTGTAGCCTTGGCGACCTGCTGCCCCTCTTCGGCCCCGTGACTTAGTGGCTGGGCCGGATTCTGGTCCCTGGAGCGCTGGCACCACCACGGGCCAGGCCACGGGCTGACCAGAGCCTGGCCCAGCTCGGGGGGGCGCTGGGGTGACGGCACCCTGCAGGCGCTGGCGACGTGTCCTGCACCCCACAGCGTCCGAACTAGCTGCCCAGGGTCCGGGGAAGCCCAGAGACCTGGGGGTGGGAACTGACCATTCCCACATGAACCAAACTTTGTTATTTTAACGTCAAAACCCCAAAGCCCAGCTCAGGGGCCGGGCTGGAGTTTGGGGGCAGAGGCTCAGGGCAATTCGTGCCTTTTCCAACCCCCCCGGCCGTGCCCCGTCTCCTACGTGCTGGGCAAACCCTGGGGAGAGTCGCTCCCGGCCCGCCCGCTTTGTTTCCCTCCTGCCTGGCCACGCATCTCTGGAAGGGTCCCCTGAGCGGGGGGCAGGAGCCGGGACGCCAGGGCAACGCGGGACAGGCACACGGCACCAGCCCCTGCCCCGGCACAGCCCAGAGCCCGCAGCGTTCGGAGCCCGGGCCTAGAACTGCAGCGCAGGCCCCAGCCCCTCGCACCTCCCTTCCCAGCTCGGCTCGGGGGCTGGACGCTCAGCGCCGGGACGTTCCCAGCCAGCTGTGGAGCTGCCCACCCACCGAGCCCCCACAGGCAGCCGGCCCCGGACGCTGGAGTCCCCAGGCCTCTGCGCTGGGCGGGGTAGTTCGGGGTGGAGCTCGGCCAGGCCTGGCCGGGCCAAGCAGAGGAGGAACCGGAGACCAGGCCAGCTGCTGGGTTCCTCTCCCAGGGCCGCCTCTAACGCCCACTGGAGTCCCTGGGCTGGGGTCCGGCCTCTGCCCTTCCCCTGGCCCGGGGCAGGAATTAACAAGCCCAGGCCGGCTCCAGTGAAAGGCAGCGCCCGAGGCCGAGCGCACGGCCCTGCCGCGCTGGGAGAAACGCTGTGTAAAAACCCGGCTCCGTTTTAACCCCGCGGAGCCAGGCCAGAGCTGCCGGCTTTGCCATGTACTAAATCCCCCCCAGCCCCAGCCCCGGTTTTTAGTGCCGATAAACGGGGCAGGATGGGTTTAGGGCTCGTTCGCCCCGGGCGGCAGCGAGGGGCCCAGATTGTGTAAATAAGGAAAGGGGAACGCCCTGGTGCCGGCTGGGCCCCCGGCTTCTCCGTGTGTCTCTGGTTGCCGGGCGGGCGCCTCCCCCACGCTGACTTTTTTACTCTGTCCGTCGTGTGTCTGTGAAGCCTGTACAGTAGCCCTGGCGCTACCTTCATGCACTGTGTAAATGTAAGCACATGTAAAGCGAATATTAGCCTCGGTATCCACCCGCTAGGCGCTGGGGCCTAGAATATACTGCCTGACGCTGCCTTCCCACGGTGTCCGTGTGCTCGTCTCTGCCCCGCGCCGAGCCACGAAGCCCCAACGGCCCGGCTTACCGGGGCTTTCTCAGCGCCAAAGCCTCAGGGCTGGGTCGGCGCTTGGTTACGCTGGTGACAAGCCAGAGCAAGGCCATGGATGGGGGTGGATTTGCACCCACGTAGCTCCCCGTGTTCCTGTGGGGCAGAGAGCTGCTATGGGGGGAGGGGGGTTCATAGAATCATAGAATCTCAGGGTTGGAAGGGACCTCAGGAGGTATCTAGTCCAACCCCCTGCTCAAAGCAGGACCAAACCCAACTAAATCAGCCCAGCCAGGGCTTTGTCAAGCCTGACCTTACAAACCTCTAAGGAAGGAGATTCCCCCACCTCCCTAGGTAACCCATTCCAGTGCTTCACCACCCTCCTAGTGAAATAGTGTTTTCTAATATCTATAGAATATGGGTTATGGCCATGGACTCCCAGCAGCAAAACCTGTCCTCGGGGCAGAGATGCGAAGGCCAGAAAGGTCACCCAGCCAGGCTGCCCTCCTGCCTAGCCCTGGGCAGAGACCCTGGCCAGTGCCTCCCAGAACGGCTAGGGGAGCCCGGGGCATTTTGTAGCCAGACGTCCCATCTCGAGCCTGGACCCCAAGCACCGGAGACTCCCCGCGCCCCTTGGCGAGCGCTCCCAGGGCCAGCGCCCCCCGGCCACCACCTGACTGCACCACCTCGCGCCGGCTCCTCGCAGCNCCCCCCCCCCCCCCCCCCCAGTCCATGCTCCAATGCTGGGGCCAGTCTAGTCCTAAACACTGGGCTCCCAGCCCTGCCCTCGGAGACTCGGCCACACCCAGGCCGGGCACCATTTCCCAGCCTGCGGCCCACCCCGTCGCTCTCCGGCCTTGTGCCCCACTGGGGAGACCAGCCCTGGGCCCCGGCTCCCCACAGGACCCAGGCTGAAGGCACTTGTCAGGGGGCAGGGAGCCACCCATGCGGCGAGGAGACAAAGGGGCCAGTGGGGTTTCGCAGGCTTGGCCCGGGAAGGGGGCTCCGTCCAGCCCATGACGGGGTTGGCTCAGGCTGGCAAGCAGCAGTTGGGGAAAAACCCCTTGGCTGCCCAGCCAGGCACCCGCAGCCCTGGCCCAGCTGCCTTCACCCAGCCGATGCCCGGTTCTGGGAGGAGCGATGCCCAGAAACGCCTGGGCCTGCTCGGCACCAGCAGGAGGGAGGCAGAGAGCCGGAAAGTCCCTCTCCCCCCCCCCGGCCTCACTGAGGCTGCAAAGCCATGGCCAGCAGCCTGGGGCTCCCTGTTTCGGGGGGGGGGGNGTGAAACACGGGGGCAGGGTGGGGGAGGCACCCCCGACCCCTTTGTGCCCCAGTCACCCCCTATGGGCCTGTGGGGAGACCGCAGCTGAGCCAGGCTCTGCTGCCCACACGCGGGGTGCTGGGTCAGTGCCCCCTTCCTGCCCCCCACCTCACAGCCAGGCTGAGCAAGGACCGGGCCAGGGCCCCATCAGCGTGGGGCATGCCCCCCCTCTCCCCCCCCGCACTGGTTAGACCCCACGGCATGGGGGCGGGGGGCTTCTAACCCTGCTGTGTGCACAGGTGTCTATGGGGGGGGGGGCTGTCAGAGCTGGGGGAGGTCAGGGCGGGAGGGGAATTTGTCAGCACAGACACACACATACATGCACGTATACATGCATGCACACACACGCTGTGACGGTGCTGCCTGTTGGGAGCCAGCTGAGGTCACTCAATCAGGATGGACTGCAAACAAAACGGGGCAGACAAACCCCAAACGCTGGTGGATATCCCAATACTTAGATTTTCCAAGCCAGCACAAAACAACTTCTATATTACCATACAGGTTACTCAGAAGTCCAAACAACGCAGTTCCCTTAAAGTACCCAGCCTCAGGCCTCCGTCCAGACACACCTGTCAGATATGATGATGATTATTGAGAATCTTATCTCATCATATAAAAGAAAAGGTTCTTCCAATCCCAAAGGATCAACCACATACCCAGGTTCAATTATAACTTAGATCTTACCNCCCCCCCGCCTCCAAAGCCAGGCTCTGGAGCTGCTCTGGGAAGAGGCTGACCCCCGTCCCTGTCCCCGCTTAGCCCCACTGAGGCAGCCGCTCAGGGCTGGCAGTGAAACGCGGGGGCAGGGTGGGGGAGGCACCCCCGACCCCTTTGTGCCCCAGTCACCCCCTATGGGCCTGTGGGGAGACCGCAGCTGAGCCAGGCTCTGCTGCCCACACGCGGGGTGCTGGGTCAGTGCCCCCTTCCTGCCCCCCACCTCACAGCCAGGCTGAGCAAGGACCGGGCCAGGGCCCCATCAGCGTGCTGTGCCAATGGCAGGCCTGGGTGGCATGCCCCCCCCTCCCGCACTGGTTAGACNTTAACTCTTTCTGGCCCTGTCATGAGATATTATATTACACTCATAACGTCACACACGCACATACATGCATGCACAAACATGCATGCACAAACACGCATGCACATGAACACACACACTTGCACACACATGCACTAGCCCGGGGCGCACTGCAGGACTCAGGCTACCCACCCCTCATCCCCGGTTCCGCTAGCCAAGCCCTGCCCCCGAGCTCCCTGGTCTGGCCTGGGCATGGGAAGCCCCTGGATCAAAGGGCTGGTGCCCGCGCCCCGCTCAGCAGCTGTCAATTGGCACTGCGGGCCCCGGGCACAGCCCCCCCCGGATGCTGGTGGGCCCCTGCCTGGCCCTGGCTCTGCTCCGACGCCCTCTGGCTGGTGCTGCTTTCCCTGCGCTGCCGAGCCAAGGCAAATATCCTGCCTCCGCCTCCACAAACTGCAGCGCGGCCCAGAGGAAGCAGGTGCAAGCCCCACAGCCCCCAGCGCGGGCAGCAGGGCCAGATCACACCCCCCCCGCGCCAGATCACCCGCCCCCCCGCGCCAGATCACCCGCCCCCCCGCGCNTCTGGGCCTCCCTCTCATCGTTACAGAGCACAGAGGGTCAGGACACTTGGGGTACACCCCCCAGCTCTGCCACTGACAGCCTGCGTGGCCTTGGGCAAGTCACTGCCCACCTATGTGCCTCGGTTTCCCCATCTGGCGAACAGGGCTAACCCGCCTTCCTTTGTCTGTGGCAACTGTACCAGGGCTGGGACTGGCCCCCTACCCTGCCCCCACCCAGAGCTGGAGGCAGTTCAGGCCCCACATGACTCAAGCCCTGGCCCGGGGGGGACGGGGCTGAANCCTGCCGCTGACGGGTGGAGTGAGCCAGGCCAGGCGGCTGCTGCTGGGCGTTACAGGCCAGCTGGTCTCTACATTGGCCAGGCCTCTCGCCCACATCACACAGGGCCCAGATGCCAAGCAAGGAAAAGGCAGCTCCCCACAGCGGCCCAGCAGCGCCATGCGATGGCCCAGCCTGGAGCTGGCCTGGCCGAACCCGCCCTGCACGGAGAGCCCGGGGATGAGCTGGGACGGCAGGTGGGGCCCGGCTCCAGGAATGGGGCCCGTAGGCGCTACTGTAACAACACCCCCCACACACACACACACCCATGCTCACGCACACACATGCACACACACACATGCAGACAGTTGCATAAACATGCACACATGCACGCGCACCCATGCTCACGCGCACACACGTGTGCACACACACACACACACCCATGCACTCACACCCTGTTCTCTCACACACACTCACGCACGCACACACACAGAGGTATGCACCAGCCCGAGGCAGGCTGGCAGACTCAGGCTACCCACCAGCTCACCCCGCAGGGTGCAGGGCCCAGCCTAGGCAGGTGGGGAGATGCTGGGCTCTGATGTTCCTCTCTGGGCCTCCCTCTCATCGTTACAGAGCACAGAGGGTCAGGACACTTGGGGTACACCCCCCAGCTCTGCCACTGACAACCTGCGTGGCCTTGGGCAAGTCACTGCCCACCTATGTGCCTCGGTTTCCCCATCTGGCGAACAGGGCTAACCCGCCTTCCTTTGTCTGTGGCGACTGTGGGCCCCCTACCCTGCCAGCGCTGGGTGGGGGAAGGGTGCTCAGTCCCACCCCAGGAGGCAGTTCAGGCCCCACATGACTCAAGCCCTGGCACGGGGGGGACGGGGCTGAAAGCGCTGTAGGGCTGCAGCCCCCGAGGCTGGGGGGGAGGGGGCGGGAGGAACAGGGGCCAGAAGGAAGCAGTGGAACAATGACTAGGAGCACTGCTGAGCCCCACCCCAGCTGCATGTCCTGGGCCCCGGGGAGCCGTTCGCCGGCCAGCGCGGAGAGCAGGGCCGTTTGCCAGGGGGCTAATGGAAGCCAGATCCATCCCGCCCAGCCTCCTGGCTCGTGCTGCGTGCGGGTGGGGGAGGGACCATCACGTGCTGCCTGCCAGGGTGCGAGAGCTGCGGCTGGGCCCCGCGGCCGGGTGGTGGGAAGGGGGGCCTGGGGCAGGGGGACTGGGCAGCCCGAGCGCCGCGCCAAGGGGCAGCCTGCACCAGCAGAGCCCGACGGCTGCTCCCCTGGAGCGGGGTGAAGGGGATCCGCGCCCGGCCCCTGCTCCAGCTTTCCCCGGCAAAGTCCAGAGCAGCCCACCTTTGCCCAGCATGCGCCCGGCTGGGGGGCTGCCGCGGGGGGCTGCCATGGGTAGGAAGCTTCCTTCTCCCCCAGCTCTCCGTCCCTTCGACACTAGCCAGCCCCGGCCCCGACCTGCTGCAGCCCCGGAGCTGGCCTGGGGCAGACGAGGGCACTGGCTGGGCTCGGGGTTTATTTCGTTATTATGGGGCACGCGGCCCGGGACTCGAGGGCACATACACAGGCCCGAACCCGGTGCCGGCGGGAGCTGGGCTCGGCCGACGGGCTGGCAGCCAGGGCGCTGGCCATGGCGGGTCTCTGAGGGCCAAGCAGCGGGGGAGTGGAGCCGGCAGGCAGTGCCCGGCCTGGAGGGGCCGCCCCAGTTCTCACTGGGTGGGATGGGCCATGCCACGGCTCCGCGCCTCCGCCACCCCGCTCAGCAGGGGCACGAGGGGCCACACGCTCGCCCCAACCCGCCTCAGGCCCGGGGTTTGACGGGTGAAAAGCGCAGGGGCCGGGGGCAGGACAGGGGCCCAGAGCAACTGGTGGGAGGCCCTGGCGAGATCAGAGCCCCGGGCAGCTGCTTCTGGGGCAGTGCAGAGGGCGCCTCCTGCAGGGTGCCACTGGTCACCCTCGTCCCGGAGCCCCGGCCTTGGTGCTGTGCCCCCCACCCCTGCTCTGGACCGTCCCTGGGAGGAGCCCTTCAGTACGCCAGCCCCCCAAGGGGGCTCATTGTCCCTTCAGGGCAGGCCACACGGCCTCCCCGCCTCCGGGGCCCAGCCCCCTGCTTCACCCCGGGAGCTCGGCCAGCGAGTCCCACTAGGCCAGACCCCCGGGAGAGCCTCGTCCCCTGCGCAGGGAGCAGCGCCGCCCGGCTGCGATGCCAGCACACAGCCCGGGAAGTGGGGAGCTCAGCACAGAGAACTGCAGGACTCCCCCCTCTGCAGCCCCTCTGGCCTAACCCCCAGCTCCTCTCCCAGCCCGGCTTCCTTGTCTCCCCACCCTGACCCCGCTCAGGGGCTTTGCTCTCTGGCTGGCTCCCTTCCCATGAGCCCGGGATTGGACACCTATGGGTATGGGGCCAGCCCCAGGGCTTCCCCAAGGGCTGGGGGGAAGGGGCTGCAGGCCGGGCTGCAGGAGAAGGAGGGGGGAGGAGGGGTGCAGGAGAAGGAGGGGGGAGGGGGGAAGAGGGGGTGCAGGCCGGGCTGCAGGAGAAGGAGGTGGTACAGGCTGGGGGAAGGAGCTGCAGGCCGGGCTGCCAGACCGGAGGGGAAGGAAGAGGGGGTGCTGGCGAGGCTGCGGGGGGCAGCAGGGGGGGTGCAGGCTGAGCCGGGGAGCAGGGGGTTCGGCTGGGGGAAGGTTGCCCAGCTGTCCTAATGCAGCCAAGCGGGGAGGGCAGGCGGCGGGCCAGGGGAGGCCAGGTGGCCCAGCTGTAAGGCTGTTTTCACAGCTGGCCTGGCTGTCGCCCCATCGCCCCCCTAAATCCTCCCCTGGAGGGAGCTGCTCAACCTGCAGCCCCGGCTCAGTCTGTAAACACCTTGGGTAGGCGGGGGGGGTGTCAGGCTGGGCTGCCAGACCGGAGGGGAAGGAAGGAAGAGGGGGTGCAGGCTGGGGGAAGGGGCTGCAGGAGGAGG